>PVJD01007882.1:0-78958 GCA_004026545.1 Mormoops blainvillei
ATATTGTGATCCCTCCTACTTTGTTCTTCTTTCTCAAAATTGCTGAAGCTGTTAAGGGTCATTCATGGTTCCATATAAATTTTTTAAATATTTGTTCTTTATCTGTGAAATATGTCATTGGTATTTTAATAGGGATTGCATTGAATATATAAATTGTTTTGGGAAGTATGGACATTTTGATGGTATTAAGTCTTCCAATCCCTGAACACAGAATATATGTCTATTTATTTGCATCTTCCTTAATTTCCTTATTCAGTGTTGTATAGTTTTCTGAGTATAGTTCTTTTACCTCCTTGATTAGGTTTACTCCTAGGTATTTTATTTTTCTTGTTGGTATAGCAAATGGGGTTTGTTTCCTGATTTCTGATTTTTCTATTTCATTGTTGGTGAACAAAAATACCTTCAATTTGTGAATATTGATTTTGTATCCTGCTGCTTTGCCAAATTCACTTATTAGGTCAAATAGTTTTTTGGTGGAGTCTATAGGATTTTCTATGTACACTATCATGTTATCTGCTAACAATAACAGTTTTACTTCCTCCTTTTATTTCTTTTTATTGCCTGATTGCTGTGGCTAGGACTTCCAATACAATGTTGAATAGAAGTGGTGAAAGCCGACATCCTTGTCTTGTTCTTGATCTTAGCGGGAAGGTTTTTAGTTTTTTGCCCTTTGAGTATGATGTTGGCTATAGGTTTTTCATATATGGCCTTTATTATGTTGAGGTATGCTCCCTTTATTCTCACTTTGCTCAGTGTTTTTATCAGAAAAAGGTGCAGTAACTTATGAAATGTTTTTTCTGCATCTATTGCTATGATCATGTGATTTTTGTCTTTCCTTTTGTTTATGTAATGTATTACATTTATTGATTTGTGAATATTGTACCATCTTTGCATCCCTGGGATGAATCCCACTTGATCATGGTGTATGATCTTTTTAATGTATTACTGGAAGTGGTTTGCCAATATTTTGCTGAGGATTTTAGCTTCTGTATTCATCAGTGATATTAGCCTATAGTTTCCTTTCTATGTTGTGTCTTATCTGGCTCTAGGATTAGGATGATGCTGACCTCATAAAAAGAGTTTGGGAATCTTCCCTCTTCTTGGATTTTTTGGGATAGTCTCAGAAGGACAGGGGTTAGCTCTTCCTTAAACGTTTTATAAAATTCTCCTGTGAAAATGTGCAGTCCAGGGCTTTTGTGTGCTGGGAGTTTTTTGATTACTGCTTCAATTTCACCAGGTATCATCGCTGTGTTCAGGCTTTCTGCTTCATCTTTACTCAGCTTTGGAAGATTATATTTGTAGAAATTTGTCCATTTCACCCAGGTTTTCAAACTTCTTGGCATATAGTTGTTCATAGTAACTTCTTACAATCCTTTGTATTTGTTTGGTGTCACTTGTAATTTCTCCTCTTTCACTTCTGATTTTATTTATTTGTGTCCTCTCCCTTTTTTTTTTTTTTTTTGATGAGTCTGCTTAAAGATTTCTGGGTTTTGCTTATCTTTTCTAAGAATTGGCTCCTGGATTTATTGATCCCTTGAATTGTTCTTTTAGTCTCTTTGTCATTCAATTCTGCTCTGTACTTGATTATTTTCTTCCTCCTACTTTCTCTGGGCTTTGTTTGTTGTTGTTTCTCCAGTTCTTATAGATGTAGGGTTAGGATGTTTATTTGAAATGTTTCTATCTTTTTCAGGTAGGCCTGTATTGCTATAAACTTCCCTCTCAGGACTGCTTTCGTTGTGTCACCTAGGTTTTGGACAGTTGTGTGTTAATTTTCTTTTGTTTCCAGAAACTTCTTGATTTCTTCCTTGATCTCATTATTGACCCATTCATAGTTTAATAGCATGTTATTCAGTCTCCAGGACTTTGAGTGTTTTTGAGTTTTTCCTTGAGGTCGATTTCTAGTTTCAGGTGCTTGTGGCCTGAGAAAATGCTTGATTTGATTTCAGTTTTCTTGATTTTGTTGAGGCTTGTTTTGTGTCCTATCATGTGGTCTATCTTTGAAAATGTTCCATGTACATTTGAAAAGAATGTGTATTTTGCTTCTTTGGGATGAAAGGTTCTGTATATATCTGAGTTAGGTCCATTTGCTCTAGGACATTGTTCAATGCCACAATATCCTTGTTGATATTTTGTTTAGAAGGTCTATCCATTTTTGACAGTGGGGTTTTAAAATCCCCTAGTATAGGTGTGCTGCTGTCTGTATCTTTCTTGAAGTACTCCAAGATTTTCCTTATATATTTGGGTACTTCTATGTTGGATGCATATATATTTACAATGTTTATGTCTTCTTGGTGGATTCTTCCCTTGAGTATTATGTAGTGTCCTTCAGTGTCTCTTTTTATGGCTTTTGTCTTGAAGTCCATTTTGTCTGATATAAGTATTGCTACCCTGTTTTTTTTTTTTTTTTTTTTCTGTTCAGTTGGCTGGAATGTTTTTTTCCAACCCTTTACTCTCAGCCTGTGTAGGGCTTTCTTTCTGAGGCGGGCCTCCTGTAGGCAGCATATGTGCAGGTCATGTTTTCTTATCCATTCAGCTATTCTATGTGTTTTAATTGAAACATTAATCCATTTACATTTAAAGTTGTTATTGTTAAGTACTTACTCATTTTTTTCCCTTTGTACTTGTGTTCCTCTCTTTCTCACTCTTTTTCTTCAGCTTCTTAAAGTAGTCCCTTAAGCATACCTTGTACTGCTGGTTTGGTAGAGATATATTATTTTAGCCTTCTTTTGTTTGGGAAGTTCCTTCTTTCGCCTTCCATTTTAATTGAGAGTCTTGCTGGGTAGAGTAGTTTGGTTGTAGGCCTTTGCTTTTCATTACTTGGAATATATCTTGCCATTCCCTTCTATCTTGTAGTGTTTCTGTGGAGAAATCAGCTGCTAGTTTTATCTTTGCATCCTTGTATATTACTTCTTGTTTCTCCCTTGCTGCTTTTAAGATTCTCTCTTTGTCTTTATAACTTGGGATTTTAAATATGATGTGTGTTGGAGTGGACCTCTTTGGGTTCACCTTCACTTGGGCTCTGTGCTTCCTGAACTTGTGTGGCATTTTCCCTCTCCAGTTGAGGAAGTTTTCTGTCATTATTTTTTGAAACAGGGTTTCTATCCCTTGCCCCTTTTCTTCTCCTTCTGGTAGTCCTATGATTCGAATGTTGTTGCGATTCATGTTGTCTTGCATTTCCCTTAAGGTATCTTCTCATATTTTGAGTCTTTTTTCATGCAGCTGCTCTACCTGGGTATTTCTTTCTAACTTATCTTCCAGCTGACCAATCGGTCCTCTGCTTCATCCAGCCTGCTTGTAATTCCTTTTAATGTATTTTTTATTTCAGAAATTACATTCTTCATTTTTTCCTGGTTCTTGTTTAAGGTTTCTATTTCCTTTTTCATACTGCCGTAGTTCTCATTCAGGTTCTTGTAGTCGTCTGCACGTTCCTTGAGCATCCTTATCACCATTCTTTTGAATTGTGTATCTGATAGTTTTCTTGCCTCTGTTTCATTCAGCTCTTTTAGTGGGGAGTCTTCTATTCCTTTTGATTGCTGGTTCTTTCTTTGTCTCCCCATCTTCAGGGACTCTTTTTGTTTGGTTCTGTGATTCCTGATGCTCTGCTTTGCAGCTACCGTTGTAGTGTGAACTTCTGTGGCAGGAGTTCTTGGGGACTCAGTGGTGTGGTCTCTTTGATCTCCTTGTCTGGGTGTTCTAGGTTTTCCCTTTTTTCCTGTTTGTGTGGTGTCTCTACTTGCAATTGGGCTTTTCCTGTTGGTGGCTCCTTTGCTGGTGGGTTCTCTCCTCCTGTGGCTTTGCTGGTATTCACAACTCCCACCTTATCTTGTATGCGATCAGGGCAGGGCGAAGGCGAAATGGAGTAAAACAGCGGGGGAGTGTTCTATGGGAATTAAAATACTAACAAGTAGGGAACAGATAGGCGATGCCTGGAGAAGTACCACGATAAGCGTGATGATTCACCCAAGTAGCCACTTTTTATAAAAGGTGAAAAAGAGATAAGACTCTAAGTGGGGTTGGGGGAGGGTGGGAAAGAATGTGAACTGACTCCAGAAAGCAGAATGCCTATGTGAGGTTAGATGATGAGATATAGTGAGAGTAAGTGAAAGCAACTTGGGGTAGTGTGAAGGAAAATAAAGTTAACCACAACAGTAATAAAGCTCAGGAAGATAGCAAAATGGGCCAAAACCCGGGTAGGGTGCTGTGTGGGATTTGGAATAACAATAATAAGACAAGCAATATTTAATCTGAATAAAAAGAATAAAAATTAAAAGACCAAGAGTAGTGTGTTATTGGAATATGGGTTCAGTGTCAGAAGAGAAATTAAAATGTAGAAGGAAAGGGAGAACAGGAAGCTAGTTAAACAATGAAATCAAACAAACAAACTAAACATAAGGAAGAAAAATTAAAAAATTAAAATGTATAAAAAAATAAAGATAACAAAAAAAACCCCCCCAAAACACTAAAATAAAAAGTAAAATGCAAGTTCTGAAGGATATCAAAATGAAATTTTTTCTCAGCTGTTGGCGTTAGTCTTCTGCTCTCTCTCTGGATCTGTCTGTGGACCTTTCCCAGCTCCAGGTCTTAGTGTCTTACACTTGCAAGAAAAAAAAAAGGAAAAAAGAAAGAAAAAAAGCCTCCTGCTGACTTTAAACCTACCAAAAATGTTCCGCTCTCTTCCTTGATGCCACAGTCAGAGGGGGTTTGGGCTCCGTTTCTTGTTCTCTGTTGTTTTTTTATTCCCCTCCTGTGGGTCTGTGAGGATGGGGGCTGTGTCTGGGCTGCCGTTTTCCCTGGTTCACAGCCTCTAGCTGAGTCCTCAGAGCGCCGCAAGGCCCCACTGTCCTATGGTCAGGCGGGTGCCTTCAGTCCCCCTCGGTCTGCAGCCCTTAGATTAGTCCATGAGGTGCACCCAGTGGAAGCAACTTGCACTCCTCCTCCTCACTCTTTGCTGGCTTGGGCACTGCATGAGCAAAGTCCTTTTTGGGCAGTTTAGTTCCCCTACTAAATTAAGTGTCTCTGGGGACTGCTACCTCTTTGGTCCCGGTTACCCCTCTTTGATCAGTCTTTGGGGGGCCCTTGTTTGGAGCAATTCACACTCCCCCTCCTCCTCCTTCTTCTCTGTCCTGGCTGGCCACTGCTGCAGCGCACCAGAGGGCCTTGCACAGCAGCTGAGAGCCCTTTTTTGAGTGAATTCCCCTTCTTTGTGTGTGACCTTTCCTAACAGTCGCCAGGATTTTCACTCTGCCCAGCTCTGACCAGTCCTGGGACTATCTGGGTCACGGTCAGTCGCGGGCCTTCTCTTCTCCCATCTCTTGGTGTTGCCCAGCTCCTCAATTTCTCTAGTGTAATCACAGCTGGCAACCACTGTCTCAGCTGCGGTGGGCCACCTGTGTGTGTCTCCGGCTGCCCAGCGTCCGTAGGGGTCTCTACTGGTGCAGGTCTGTGACTTCCCTGTTCTGGGAGGGGAGGGCGCTGGAAAGTTACAATCGCTGAGCACGCTTTCCTCCAAAGCTCCTGTGGTAGCCACGGTCCCTGGCAGAGGGCCGGACCAATGCAGCTGCGTATGCGGCATAGAACCCGGGGACCTTCCCTGCAATCTTTGGCTTCCAAACTTCAAATAAGCTATAATTTCGTTGGCTGATCACTCAGTTCTTCAGAAGATTGACTAGGTGTCTCAGTTGGGTCCACAAGCAAGAGGGTTTAGCTCCCACCGACTTCGCGGCCATCTTCCGACCCACACTATTTATTTTCTTTAGAGAGAGGGGAAGGGGGGGAGAAAAAAGTGAGGAAAACATCAATGTGTGGTAGCCTCTTGCACACCCCCTATTGGAGACCTGGCCCACAACCCAGGCATGTTCCCTGACTGGGAATGGAACTGGCGACCCTTTGGTTCGCAGGCTGGCACTCAATCCACTGAGCCACACCAACCAGGGCTTAATAACTACATTCAATATAAATGCATTAAATTATTAATCAAAGGACACAAAACAGATGAATGGACACACAAAAAAGCAAGACCCAACTATATGCTTTATACAAGAAACTCACTTTATATTTAAGGACACCTGTAAGCTGAAACTGAAGGATGAAAAAAGATATTCCCTTTCAATTGTAACCAAAAGAGAGCAGGGCCTATACTTATATCAGACAAAATAGATCCTCTTAAGTCAAAAACTGCCAAGACAGAGAATGACTTTATATAATGATAAAAGGGTCAATCCACCAGATTTTCAGTTATTTTAATGAAAGATTAGCAGTCATGGACTCTGTTATTTTATTTGGTGGATTAGCATTCTTCTGAGAAAAAAGGAATTTTGACTGAGGTATAATTAACATATTATACTAGTCTCAGGTGTACAACACAATGATTTGATATTTGTATACAGGGTGGGGCAAAAGTAGATTTACAGTTGTAAGTACGTGAAACACAGACTTTATTCTTATATTATTTATTAATTATTGTATTATATTCCATACAAACAACTATAAACCTAATTTTGCCTTACCCT
This sequence comes from Mormoops blainvillei, assembly GCA_004026545.1. Taxonomy (NCBI): domain Eukaryota; kingdom Metazoa; phylum Chordata; class Mammalia; order Chiroptera; family Mormoopidae; genus Mormoops; species Mormoops blainvillei. Next base: position 6,510 of record PVJD01007882.1, read on the forward strand.
CTATCTGGTGAAGTGATCACAAGAAGCCCAGTTAACATGTGTCGCCATACATAGCTACAGAATTTTTCTCTCGTGATGGGAACTTTTAAGATCTCTCTCAGCAGCAGAGCTGAGGACGGGAGGAGGACTGAGTGTCTGAGCAGCATTCCCAGCTTTTCTTCCCCTCCCCACCCCTCTCGTCTCCCCACACTCTCCTCCCCACTTGGATCACATAGCTGGATCATATGGTACATTGAGGAGTCCACCAAGAGGCTGAGCGAGCGGCACCAATACCACATCAAAGCTCATGCTCCGTAGTGGGGCTGGAACAGCGCCAGAAGCCTGACTGGATTCAGTGCAGCCTCTGCCTTCAACGACTTTTCTGCCGGTGTCCCTCACCGAAGCACTGGCATCTGCATTCCCTGGGCTGCCGGCCAGGAGAAGAAGGGCTACTTTGAAGACCAACGCCCCTCTGCCAGCTGTGACCTCTACCGGCTGCTAGAAGCCCTCATCCGCACATGTCTTTTCAACAAAACTGGTGAGCCATTCCAGTACCAAAACTACCTGGACTAGACTTGCAGCCACTGAACACCTTCTAATTTATTCTTCATCCTCTCTTGTCCCCCTTTCGATTGTCATAATAGCTGTAACTCAAAGGGTGGAATATCAAGGTCTTTTTTTTTTATTCCGTATGCCCAGTTAATATCTCTTGCTTTCTTTGACCAGGTTAGAAGGGTCAAGCTCTTAATCGCTTCTCACACACACATGCACACACGCATACACACTCACACTTCCCCGCATCACTGAAGCTTTCTAGTGTGTTAGTGGGGAGGGGAGATGGGGAAACATGACCACTGCTTCACTTAATCAGATGTTTGCCCAACAGGCGTAGCTGTAGACAGTGAGCCTAATATTTGTGAAGGGAGGGGAAGGACCTTTTTCTTCTCAAAGGTAGCTGAAGGGGGTCAGAAGGGGCTGTGCTTACTTTGCGGTTAGGTTAGAAATTCCCTATTGGTGGGAAGTTCCATTCCTTAAAAAGTTATAACCAGATTTCTAGTTAAAGTGAGGCTTGGGAGAGACAGGAGTATGGGAGTCAGGCAGGGAGGTGCCCTCTTATCCTGCTGTGTGTCGCTGGCCTGGGGCTAACCGTCCTCACTTGGGGACAAGCTCAGTGTAAAGGGATGGGATGGACAGGCCTAACTTAGAAGAGAAAGTTCTCATTGCTTGGGCCTTCATTGATAACACAAATCAGGGTAGTAGTTATATATTGAAATGCAAAACCAAAAATTTATGTATATGGATGTGCAGATGTGAGTACTTTTTCTAAAGGAGAAAAACCATTCTGGTCACGAGGAGCCAAATTTGAGGCGAGTAGTCTGGTCAGAAATAAGACTCATTTTGAGAAAGGGCTGAGGGTGGAGATGCTTAAAAAGTTGGCTGATAGGGGCTGTTACGTCCTCACTACCATTTAAGGGTTTCTCTGTGCCTTGCCCACTCTTCTGGAGGGGCGAACACTGGTCAGTTAACGGGAAGAAGCATATTATAACAGCGGTTACCTGAGCCCCCTGGCTTCGGTTTAAAGACACATGTACTATGCACAGGGGTTTAGAAATGTGAATTGGCTGATCAACTTGAGCATGTATATTACTGACAAGGGGGTGTTGGGACTATCATGTCCCGCAGAAAAGCAGGCCTTTTGATATATTAAAAATTTTTTAAAAAGCAAAACAAGTTTAGGTTTTAGTCATATTTGAAGTCTTTGTGTTACAGAATTGCTTGGTTGCTTCTACTGTCCCCTTCCCATCTCTGCTTTTAGAGGAGCGCGGGCAGGACTGGGTTCAAACACTTGTAATTTCGTATCCTGGTGTCTGAGTGAAATACTCCATTTCTTTGTTAAGACTCTGATGAGCTATTGTTTCTTTTACAATTAAAAAATAAACCCCACCTTCATTTCTAAAACAAACAAAAACCTCTCTTAGCAACTTTCAGTTATGCAATGCAGTGTTATTAACTATAGTCACCATGCTGTACACTAAGTGACATACTTATTTTGTAGTTGGAAATTTGTAGTTTTTGACCCCCTTTACTCATTTTGCTCACCAAACCCACCCACTGCATCTCGTAACCACTGATCAGGTCTTATATCTACAGGCTTTAAGATTCTCTATATAAATGACATCATAAAGTATTTGTCTTTGACTTATTTTGCTGAGCATAAATGCCCTCAAGGTCCATTCATTCATCACAAGTGGCACAATTTTCTTTTTTATGGTTGAATAATATGCCTTTGTGTACATATACCACATTTTCTTTATCTGTTCACCTGTTGATGGACACTTAGATTGTTCCCATATCCTGGTTATTAGAAATAATGCTGCAATGAACATGGAGTGCAGATAACTTTTTGGGTTACTGGTTTTGTATTCTTCAGATAAATACCCCAAATAGGAATAGCTGGATCATATGGTAGTTTTATGTTTAATTTTTTGAGGAATCTCCATACTGTTTTCCATAGTGGTTGCACTAATTTACATTCCCACTAACAGTTCATAGGGGTTCCCTTTCCTTCACATTCTCACCAACACTTGTTTCTTTTCCTTTTGATAATAGCCCTTTTAACAGTTGTGAGGTGATATCTCCTTGTAGCTTTCATTTGCATTTCCTTGATGATTAGTGATGTTGAGCATCTTTCATGTACTGCTGGCCATCTGTTTATCTTACTTGGAATATGTCTATTCAGATACTCTGCCCATTTTAATATTAGATTGATGTTTTACTATTAAGTTCTATGATTTCCTTATATCTATTGGATATCAATCCCCGATAAGATGTGTGATTTGCAAATACTTTCTTTCATTCAGTAACTTGCCTTTTCATTTTCTTGATGGTAATTTTATTTTGCCATGAAGAAACTTTTTAGTTTGATGTAGTCCTATGTATTTATTTTTGCTTTTGTTGCCTTTGCTTTTGGTGTCACATCCATAAAATTATTGCTGTTTTATGGTTTTAGGTCTTAAAGTCAGGTCTTTAATCCATATTGAGTTAATTTTTTGTTATGGTATAAGATGATGGTTGTTTCATTCTTTTGCATGTGGTTGTCCACTTTTCTCAACACCATTTATTGAAGATATTGTCCTTTCCCCATTGTATATTGTTGGCCTCTGTGTCATAAATTAATTGACCATATATGTGTGGTTTATTTTTGGGCTCTCTGTTATGTTTCTTTGATCTATATGTCTGTTGTTATGCCAATATCATACTGTTTTGATTACTATATCTTTGTAATACAGTTTGAAATCAGGGAGTGTGACACCTCCAGCATTGTTCTTTCTTTGGCTCTTTGGGATCTTTTGTGGTTTCATACAAATTTTAGGATTGTTTGTTCTGTTTCCCTGAAAATGCTGTTGCTATTTTGATAGGGATTCCATTGATTCTGCAGAATACTTTGGGTAGTATGGACATTTCAAGAGTATTAATTATTTTAATCCATGAGTATGGAGCATTTTTCCATTTATGTTTGTCTTCAGTTTCTTTATCAGTGTTTTATAGTTTTCAGTGTACATTTCTCACCTCCTTGGTTAACTTTATTTGTAGGTAGTTTGTCCTTTCTGATGCAATTGTAAGTGGATTGTTTTCATAATTTTCTTTCTGATTGTTCATTAGTAGTGTATAAAAACAAATTTCTGTATATTTATTGTATACTCTGTAAATTTACTGCATTTGTTTATTGTAACCATTTTTTGGAGGGGTCTTTAAGATTTTCTGTATGTAAAATTGCATCATCTGTAAATAGTGACATTTTAACTTAATTTCATTCTAATTTGGATGACTTTTATTTCTGTTTCTTACCTAATTGCCCTGGTTATGACTTATAATATTATGTTAAAGAAAAGTGGCAAAAGTGAGTACCTTTGTCTTTTCCTGATTTGAGGAAAAGCCTTCATTTTTTCACTGTTGAGTATGATGTTAGTTATGGCCTTAACACATACAGCCATCATCACATTTGGTATGTTTCCCCTATACCCACTTTGTTGAGAGCATGTATCATGAATGGATGTTGAATTTTGTCAAATACTTTTTCTTTGTCTATTGAGACAATCATATGATTTTTATCCTTAATTTTGTTAATGTGGTGTATCACATTGATTTACAGATGTTGAGCCACACTTGCATTCCTGGAATAAATTCCACTTGATTATGGTGTATGATGCTTTTAATGCATTCTTGAATTTGGTTTGCTAATATTTTGTTGAAAATTTATGCATCTATATTTATCAGGTATATTGGCCCATAATTTTCCTTTCTTGTGGTGTCCCTTTCTGATTTTGGTACCCAGATAATGCTGTCCTCGTAAAATGAGTTTGGAGATGTTCTCTTTTCTAGTTTTTGGAAGTATTTGAGAAGCATTGATATTAAATCTCCTTTGAATGTTTGGTAGAATTTACCAGTGAAGCTGTCATCTCCAGGACTTTTAATTTTTGGGAGATTTAAAATTACTGATTCAATATCCTTACTGGTAATTGATCTATTCAAATTTTCTATTTTTCATGATTTAGTCTAGAAAGGTTGTATATTTCTAGGAACTTATCTATTTCTTCTAGGTTATCCAATTTGTTGGTGTATAATTGTTTAGAGTAGTCTTTTATGACAGTTGGTATTTCTGTGGTACATTTACAATGGTTTTTACTTCAAATCTGATTTTATTTGAAATTTTTCTTTTTTTTGATGAGTCTAGCTAAGGTTGGTCAAGTTTGTTTATCTTTTCAAAGAACCAGCTCTTAGTCATTGATTGTTTTCATGGTCATTTTAGTTTAGTTTCTATTTCATTTATTTCTGCCCTGATCTTTTTATTTCCTTCTCTCTATTAAATTTGGGCTTGCTTTGTTCTTTTTCCAGTTCCTTGATGTATAATGTTAATGTTTTGGAAATTTTTTTTGTTTCTTACAAATCATTTATTGCTGTGAGTTTCCCTCTTAGAACTACCTTTGCTGCATCCCATAGGTTTGGTATTTTGTATTTTCAATTTCATTTAGCTCAGGGTATTTTTGATTTATCTTTTGATTTCTTTACTTACCCATTGGTTGTTCATTAGCGTGTTGTTTAATCTTCACATATTTGTGAATTTTCTAGTTTTCTTCTTATGAGTTTTTTAGTTTCATACCATTGTGGTTGGAAACATGCTTGATATGATTTTAATCATTTTAAATTTGTTAAGACTTGTCTTGTGGCCTTCCGTATTAGCTGTCCTGGAGAATGTTACATGTGCACTTGAAAAGAATGTGTATTCCGTTGCTTGTGGATGGAATAGTCTATATATCTTTAAAGTTCATAAGGTCTAACACATCATTTAAGGCTGATGTTTTCTTACTGATTTTCTGTCTAGATGATCTGTCACTGATGTAAGAGGGGTATTAAGGATTCTTAATGTTATTGTAATGCTATCTGTTTTTCCCATAAGTTCTGTAAATATTTGCTTTATATATTTAGGTGTTCCTATTTTAGTTGTATAAATATTTACAAATGTTATATTCTCTTGTTGAATTGATCATTTAATCATTATTTAATGCCCCTCCTTGTCTCTTATTATACTGCTTGCTTTTTAAATTTTTCAATTACAGCCAAAATTCAATATTATGTTTGTTTCAGGTGCATAACATACTGCTTAGGCATTTATATAACTTGCAAAGTGATTTATCCAGATAAATCTAGTACCCATCTAACGCCATATATATTATTGCAATATTATTGGTTATATTCCCTATGCTGTACTTTACAACCACATGACTATTTTGTGACTACCACTTTGTACTTAATCCATTCCCTTTTTTTCACTAATCATCCCTCAAACCCTCTCCCATCTAGCAAGCATAAAAATGTTCTCTGTATCTGTGAGTTTGCTTCTTGTTTTGTTTATTTATTTCGTTTTTTAAGTTCCACATATAAGTGAAATCATATGACATTCATCTTTCTCTGTCAGATTTATTTCACTCAGTGTAATACCCTCTATATTCATTCATATTGTTGCAGATGGCAAGATTTTGTTCTTTATATGGCTGAGTATTATTCCATTGAATATATATACCATCCTTCTTTATCCATTCATCTCTCGATGGACACTTATGTTGCTTTCATATCTTGGTTATTGTAAATAATGTTGCATTGAATATATGGTTACATATGTATTTTCAAATTAGTGTTTTGGGTTTCTTTAGATAAATACACAGAAGTTGAATTGCTGGGTCCTTCTTTGTATCTTGTTGTAGACTTTGTTTTTAAAGTCTATTTTGTCTGGTGTAAGTTGTGGTACAGCCCCAGGAGTCTGGTGGTTGTGAGCCCCATTGATCTTCAAAGCCAAGTGTTTTGGGACCTTATTTCTCAGGTGCCCATCTGAAAAGTTGGGGTGCCTGATGTGGTGGATGAACCCTTCACTACCCAGGGAGATGTTCTGTTTTTTGAGTTTCTTCCTAATTGTGGGTTGCTCCACTGAGGGTGGGGTTTATGGCAAAATTGTGTCTCCACTTTTTCTACCTGCTTCAGTGTGGCTTCCCTCTCATTTACCTGAGGTAAAGCAGTCTCTCCACCAGTTCTTTTCCCAGAGATTCCATATATAGCTGTAGATTCAGTGTGTCTGTGGGAAGAGGTGAATTCGGGATCTTCCTACACCGACATCCTTAATTGGAACTCAAGTGGAAAGGAAACTGATGAGAAAATACTGCGGGGGTGTTTATAACACTTATTTTTATGGCAAGTTTGGGGCTAAGGGATATTGTTTACATCTTCTCATTCTTGCCTGCCCTGTGATATTTGATAAGGCAGTCAAATAGGACAGGATTTGCATTTGTTTCTCAGAGAATAAACCATTTTAATATTCAGTTTTAAAAGTTTTAGAACATAACTAGGTTTATTTTGGGTTCAGATTTATTCACTGGGTTTTTTGAGGTTTCAGTTTGGTCTGTAATTAGTTAAAAATATTAACACAGGATATAGGAGATCCAAGATGGCGGAGGGGTAAGTGGAAGCTACACTAACCTCCTAGGACCAATCTGGGATTACAGCTAAATTGTAGAGAAAGCATCCTGAATAATCAACTGGACGTTGGCTAGAGAGAAGCCTTATAACCAAGGGCAGACAGAAGAAACCACTTCACTGCAACGGGACTGTTAGGGAGTGTGGAGGAGGAGTGAGAGGGCTGGCTGGGCCCTTATGGGCAGCAGCTAAAGTTCTGGAGGGATATTTCAGTGGCCAGGATTTCCCCTTGGGGTAGGTCTAAACTCCAAGCTGGGCTTCCCAGTATACAGCACCAGAGCTGGAAAGGAACCCAGATAATATCCAGCAGTGATAAGCAGCAGGGTTTCGGTCTCTGAGGGAGAGACGGCTAGAGATACAGTGAGCCTCTTAAAGGACCAACACACAAAATTTTGTTTGCAGCTACTTGCCCAGGGGCTCCAGCAGAGGGAGGGCAGAGTGGACTAGAGACACTTGAGGAAAGTCTGGGGCTTGTAGCTATAGGGAGAGAACTGAAGTAAGAGGGACCAGGATCTCTGTGCTGAGTCATTCCCCATACTGCAGAAGCCATCTTTCTCAGGCAGAGCACTCTTCTCCAAGTGGCATCAGCCTGAGGGGAAGCAATAGCCTCAACCACAGGAATTACTCTGCTGCACCTTTTGGTGCTTAAGCTGGGCTGCTGATTACTGTTGATTATTTTAACAACTAAGGTGGAAAAATACAAAGAAACAGCCAAAATGGGAAGACAAACAGACCCCAAATAAAAGAACCAGAGAATTCTCCAAAAGAGAATTCTCCAAAAGAGAAATGGAGGCAAGCAATTTATCAAATAGAGAACTTAGAGCAATGATTATAAGGTACTCAAGCACATGAAAAAAAAAGACATAGAAACCATAAAAAAGGACCAGTTGAAAATAAAGAATGTACAACCTGAAATAAATAATACACTAGAAGGAGTAAACAGTAGGTTAGATGAAGCACAAGTTCAAATCACTGATTTGGAAGACAAAGTAGAAAAAAATACCCAGGCAGAGAACTGAAAGAAAAAAGAATTAAAAAGAAATGAGGAGAGCCTAAGAAACATTTTAGACAACACAAAGTGTAATAACATTTGCATCATAAGAATACCAGAAGAAGAAGAGAGCGAGCAAGGGATTGAGAGCCTATATGAAGAAATAATGACTGAAAACTTCCCTAATCTGCTGAAAGAGAAAGACACACAAGACCAGGAAACTCAGAGAGTCCCAAACAAGTTGGTCCCAAAGAGGCCTACTCTGAGACACATCCTAATTAAAATCACAAGGCTTAAAGACAAGGAGAGAAACCTAAAAGCCACAAGAGGAAAGCAGGTAGTTACCTATAAGGAAACACCAATCCAGGGGTGTCCAGCCTTTTGGCATCTCTGGGACACACTGGAAGAATAATTGTCTTGTGCCACACTTTAAACACACAAACAGTAAGGAAAACAAAACAAGTCTCAATAAATTTAAGAAGATTAAAATCATATCAAGCATCATCTCTGACAACAATGCTATAAATCTAGAAATCAGTCACAAGAACACTGAAAAGTATGCAAAGACATGGAAGCTAAATAACATGTTATTAAACAATGAATGGGTCAGCAATGAGATCAGGATGAAATCGAAAGACACCTTGAAACATATGAAAACGAGGACAAAACAATCCAAAATCTCTGGGACACTGAGAAAACAATCTTAGGGGGGAAATTTATAGCATTATAGGCCGATCTCAAAAAACAAGAAAAAGCTCAAATAAACAATCTAACTTCAGACATAAAGGAATTGAAAAATTACAACAAACAAAGCCCCAACTGAGTAGAAGGGAGGAAATAATAAATATCAGAGCAGAAATAAGTGAAATAATCTTAAAAAACAATACAAAAGATCAATGAATCCAAGAGTTGGCTCTTTGAAAAGATAAACAAGATTGAGAAATCTTTAATCAGACTCATTAAAAAAAAACCAAAAAGAGAGAGAAAGGACCAAATAAATAAAATCAGAAACGAAAAAGGAGAAATAACAATGGACACCAAAGAAATACAAAGCATTGTAAGAAAATATTATGAACAACTATATGCCAACAAATTGGACAACCTGGATGAAATGGATACATTCCTAGAAACACAATCTTCCAAAACTAAATTAAGAGGAATCAGAGACTCTGAATAGACAGATTATACCTAGTGAAATTGAAGCAGTAATCAAAAAACTCCCAACAAACAAAACCCTGGACTGGATGGCTTCACAGGTGAATTTTACCAAAAATTCCAAGAAGAACTAACACCTCTCTTTCTCAAACTAGTTTATAGAAATCAAGAGGGGGGAAGGCTCCCAAACTCATTTACGAGGCCAGAATTATCCTAATTCCAAAAGTAGATAAAGACACTACAAAGAAAGAAAATTATAGGTCAATATCCCTGCTGAAAATAGATGCTAAAATCCTCAACAAAATATTAGCAAACCAAATACAGCAGTGCATCAAAAAGATTATACACCAAGGTCAAGGTGGATTTATTCTGGGAATGCAAGCATGGTACAACATTCACAAATCAATAAATGTGATTCAGCACATAAACAAAATGAAGGATAAAAACCACATGATCATATCAAGAGATGCAGAAAAAGCATTTGATAAAATCCAGCACCCCTTTAGGATAAATACCCTCAGCAAAGTGGGATTAGAAGAAACATACCTATACATAATAAAGGCCGTATGTGACAAACCCACTGCCGGCATCATACTTAATGGGCAAAAACTACAAGCATCCCCTTTAAGATGGAACCAGATAGGGATGTCCACTTTCAGCTCTCTTATTCAACATGTTCCTGGAAGTCCTAGCCTCAGCAGTCAGACAAGAAGATGAGATAAAATGCATCCAAAGTGGAAAGGAAGAAGCAAAACTGTCATTACTTGCAGAGGACATGATACAGTACATAAAAACCCCAAAGATTCCACCGAGAAACTACTAGAATTGATAAACAAATACAGCAAGGTAGCAGGGTACAAAATTAACAGCCAGAAACCAATTGCATTTTTATTTGCCAGTAATAAACTAACAGAAAGGAAAATTAAGAAAACAATCTCATTCACAATTGCTACAAAAAGAATAAAATAGCTAGGAATAAATGTAACCAAGGATGTACAAGACCTGTACTCAGAAAATTTTAAGAAACTGAAGAAAGAAATTGAAGAAGATACAAATAAGTGGAAGCACACACTGTGTTCATGGATCAGAAGAATTAACATCATTGAAATACCCCTATTACTGAAAGAAATCTATTGCTTTATAGAATTCAGTGCAATTCTATCAAGATTCCAATGACATATTTTACAGAACTAGAACAAATATTTCAAAAATTTATATGGAACCTCAAATGGCCCTGCAGAGCAACAATGATCCTGAGAAAGAACAAAGTTGGAGGAATTGTGCTACCTAATATCAAACTATACTATAAGGCAAAAGTAATCAAAGAAACCTGGTACTTCTTTGTACTGGCATAAAAACAGACACATAGATCAGTGGAACAGAATAGAGAACCCAGAAATAAGCCCACATCTTCATAGTCAATTAATATTCTACAGAGGATGCAAGCACATACAATGGACTAAAGACAGTTTATTCAATAAATGGTGTTGGGAAAATCAGACAGATGTGTGTAGAAAAGTGAAACTATACCACCTTCTTATACTACACACAAGAATTAATTCAAAATTGATCAAAGACTTAAATGTTAGACCCCAAGCCATAAAAATCCTAGAAGAAAACATAGGCAGCAAAATCTTGGACATTGCCCATAGCAATATTTTATTGGATGTATCTCCCCAGTCAAGAGAAACAAAAGAAAAAGAAATAAATGGGACAATACCCAACTAAAAAGTTTTTGCACAGCAAGGAAGTCATCAGCAAAATGAAAAGATAGCCCACAGAATGGGAGAACATACTCACTGATATATCTGGTAAGGTGTTAATATCCAAAATTTATAAGGAACTTACAAAACTCAACACTAAAAAACAAACAACCTAGTTAAAAATGGGCAAAGGACATGAATATACACTTCTCCAAAGAGGACACGCAGGTGGTCAATAGACATATGAAAGGATGCTCAACATCACTAATCATCAGAGAAATGCAAATTAAAGCCACAATGAGATATCATCCCATACCTGTCAGAATGGCTATCATCAATCAATCAACAAACGAGTGCTGGCAAGGATGTGAAGAAAGGGGAATGAACCCTTTTGCACTGTTGGTGGGAATGCAGATTGGTACAACCACTGTCGAAAGCAGAATGGAGATACCTCCAAAAATTAAAAACGGATCTGCTCTTTGTCCGAGTGATCCCATTTCTTGGAATATATCCAAAGGAACCCAAACACTAATTTAAAAAAACATAAGCATCCCTATATTCATTGCAACATTATTTAGAATTGCCAAGACATGGAAGCAGCCCAAGTGTCCATCAGTAGTTCAGTGGGTAAACAACTGTGAGACATTTACACAATGGAATACTACTTGACCATAAAAAAGAAGAAAATTTTATTCTTTGCAACAGCGTGGGTAGATGGACCTAGAGAACATTATGCTCAGGGAAATAAGCCAGTTAGAGAAAGATAAATACTATATGATTTCAGAATCATATAGTATTTGAATATAATGAACAGACTGAGCTAATAAGCAAAATAGAGACAGACTCATAGATGGAGAGCAGGGTGACAGCTATGGGGGGCGCAGTTAAGGGGTTGAGGGGTTGAGCAAAAGGCAAAAGGACTCATGGAAATTGGCAACAGTGGTGATTACTGGAGGGAGGAGGGTGTAAGGGGACTAAATGGTAATGAAAAAAATACAATAGAGATTAAATAAAAATATAAAGTACAGCATAGAAAAGAAATCTAATAAAAAATATTGTAATAACTATGTTGGTTCAGGTGGGTGCTGGAAATATCAGGGGGAACACTGAGGAAAGTATATGATTGTCTAACCACTATGCTGTACACCTGAAACTAATACAAAATATTGAATGTAAACTGTAATTTTAAAAAATTTAAGAAGTTTAAAAAATATTAACACCAGATAAATTCAATGTTCAACAAATTATTTTGGGATTCTTGAATTATTTTAAATTACCTCTTAAAACTTTGAACAGGTAGAATCCAGGAATATTAAAATCTGTTCGATTAATTGTGCTTCCTTTCCTAACTGAAACAGAGAGAATCTATGTTGAGACACAGTCAATATAATGAAATTACAACGGGCTGAACTAATACAGAAAATTTCAAGAGGCGCCTCTCTCAATGATCAAGCACAGTGGCCCATGGGAATGAAAATCTTCAAATGTAGCCAACATCGAATATTTTTAAGTAAAATCTAAACCTCACCTTAACCATTGTCTTATTTTTATCTTTTGTACTTTGGTTTCATCTGCCCGGTAAAATTATTTTCTTCTTTCTTTAGCATCTTTAAATGTTACATGTGGGTGTATGTTGATGGGGGCAGGGTTAATAGGGGTCTAACACGAAGTTACACTACAGATTTAGTATGCCCTCTCCTTGACAATTACTTGTTTTTGTAAATAAAAAGTCTATTTAAATGAATGAATCATTTTAGATTGAGTACTCCGAGCTATTTAGTATCAATGAATGGAGGTTATAAATTCTGATAATGAAAGTTCAAGTTAAAATCTCCACATTATGCAAACTCTGACCTTTAATGAAAGCATTTTGTGGTGATGTGTCCTTACTATATTTTCTGTTTCTTCTTTGGCCATGGACAGATTATCTGGAATTATTGGTTTTTATATTTTTTAACTTGTATTAACCCTAAAGTTTCTATCTGGAGTTGTATAGAAGATCACAGACATAAATGTAAGGGGGAAATGTTTAAGAAGTAGAGCTAATATTTCTTAGGGAACAGATTGATTGGCAAAATAGTTTGTATTATTTATAGATAAAATTACTTAAGCTGTTTAAAGTGTTACATCTGATATTATTATTTAGAATGGACCAAAAAATGGCAAGACATGGGAATGATCATAAAACATTATAAATAGTGTTATGGATGTTAAAATTAAGTTAAAAGAAATGTGTTTACTATGCTACAAAAGGGGAAAAGGAACAGACGGGCTATGTTTAAACTGATGAGTGGGACTGGTTCCTATTTAAGGCTCTGAAAATTCTTCCTGTAATTTGAAGCCCTAATCAATTTCCCTCATGTCTTTTATGTGGCCCAAGTCTCTCGATTAATATCAATGAATTTTTGCTGTTTTATCACATGTTGCTTTTATTCCTCTTTTGCATTCTCTTTACTCTGCCTTATGTTACAGTTAATGACAGAGCAGAGAGAGCACAACATTGTAGTCAAAACCCAGTTTAAACTATCTGAGTCCCAGTTTACTCACTGGTAGAATGGATAGAGACGTAGGAACTCCTGTGATTCCAGTGAGGATTAAATCGGAAAGCACAAAGTACCTGCCGCTGAGCAGCCACTCAAATGGCAGTCTTTCCCATTTGTGAGTTTCATGTCTGGCCTCACCCATAGTCAGTAAATTCGTTTAGCACAGGAAATGTGCTTATATTCATAGTGCCTTGTGCATAGTAGGTTCTAAGAGATTACATTGTTGAATGTAATTTATTGTCCTGCTGTGGAAGCTTAGTGCTGTTATTTCCCCTTTTCTTTTTCCTCTGCCACCTTGGACTGAGATAAACATGTTGCTTTCATGAAATTGAGGATTTAATTCAGCGGAATGCCATTATAATATGACTTATTCCACAGAGTTCGAAATAGTAAGGGTTGACTCATTTCCCTGGAAACTTAATTATATTCTGTAAAATTCTATTAGCCTGTCTCATAGCATCATAGTCACAGTGGAGTTCTGGTGTGTTTAAGATGAAGTCTCTATCTAATGTAGAAATCTGTCCAATGGCACACAGTGAGCATATGGGAAATAAATAACATAAAGAAAGAAAATGCAAATGTCTTGCAAATGACATTACTTGACATTTTCGATCACTAATCCTCCAAAGTATGTTATAATTTACTAAAATAAACCAATAATTTAATTTCTTGTGAGCTCCCTTTGCTTAATTATTTAGTAGTAGAACAATATTCCATGATCCGTTGCAATTTGTCTCCTTTGTGTTTATCTAGTATATGACTTAAAAATGAACAGAAACATTCTGATTCAGCAGAACTGATTTCATAACTCATCTGTGTTATAAAACAGAAATGAATAAATGTTTGCTGAACATGCTACATATGCTTGAATCATCCGAATGTTAGTTTTTTTTACCTTCTCAAAATATAAGGTCTGAGAGATCTTTCTGGCTGAGCTTGGGTGGGTGCCTGTTCTACATGGGTGTTTCTACAGAGGCAAGCAGCTACTTTTACGTAAATTTGTTTCCATGGTTGGAATGTGAGAGCTCTTTTAATACCTCCTTATTATGATTTGAAATTATACATTCACTGCACTTTTTTTCTTTAAAAGTAGCAGTGTATGCTAAGACATGAAGAGTTTTTTGTTTTAATCCAGTATGCTCTTTTGTTGAAATGAGGACTAAATGGGCTTTCATTTATGCTATACGTTGTTTGTACAGTTTCTAATTCTTCATAATCAATTCCTAATTATTTTATTGAGAGGCAATTAGCTAGCATTTATTATCTCTGCTTTATAAATGGGAGAAACTGAGGCTCAGTACCAACTATTTTTCAGTGTTAGCTCGTTAGGAATTTGAAGAAAAATATGCTGCTCTCCTACTGATTTACTTTTGTTTTTAATTTCAGTTTCAAAGGACATTTGAGTCCCTTAAAAATGTTTCCAACACATCTGACCTCCAGAAAACCTACCAGAAGCTTGGGAAGGAGCTGGAAAACTTGGATTACTTAGCCTTCAAACGTCAGCAGGTAGGAGTCAGGCCTTTCCTTGGTGGAGGAGGTGGACACTTCAGGCCTGTGCTACCTTGCCTGTCAGGTTTGGGTGGCAGGCTTGGGGACACTTACCTTCTCATGTTTAGGGCAGAAAATAGTTTGTGCCGTGTTGTGTTGACCTGCCTGTTCATCTGACTTCCTTCGGCATTCCCTGTGGTTCTTCCTTTTAGATATGCACTGTAGGGGTTTCTACATGTGTCCTTTTACCTCTTTTAAAGAAAACTGCTGGTTTGTAAAGGTACAGCTACCCTTTAACTAAGGATGCTTCAGTGGCCGAAAGGAAACCTCCGTGAATGCTTGACCAGGTGGGGGTGCATGCGAAAAATCACCCGAAGACCAGGTAAAGAATGTGGTTGTGTATACAGTATTAGGGAAAAGGGTCATAAATATACCAACATATGAACCAACCTCTAGTTTTCTTATTTGATCTCTGAAGATTAGTAAAAATTTGCTAAATGTATAAGGTTACAGGAAAACATATTTTACAAATGCAAGTCTTTTTGCCTCCTTGTATAGATACCAAGATAAATTCAGAGCCAAAATAGATAAAGGTTGCTTTTAAAGTTAGTATTTTGCAACATTAATAATTATTAAATGCTCTGTGTTTGTGAGAAGCTGCTGTTAGCAGCTAGCCACCTACCTTTCCCCCAGCGGGATCTTCTCCAGCTTCTTTATATCCACTAGGTGGCAGGGTTGTCAAGCTTTTACTTTGAAGGAATGTTTATTCCCATCAAATGCCAGTTAGATGTTTAAATTAGGTTACATGAAATTTGGGAATGTGCTCAATGATGGATAGCGTCTAGAAAAATGACTAAGTGGCTGACTCGGATGGCCAGGCACCAAGTCCATTACTTAAGAGTCTTTCCTGTTAGTGTGGCAAAAGGTGCGACTTTCTTGCCATTGCCAATTTCACAGATTTTTTGATCTTTTGCATGGGGGTTTTCAAAGCAGGACTTCCTATGAGTAGTTACACCTCATGAAGTCAACATTATATGGTCTAGAAACATTCACTTAAAAAGAGAATTGTGTTTTAGGTTTTGCTTTATCACAGACCTTACATGGGCATTTACTCTTCCCAAGGCCGTATTTTCCTAGGAGCTATATTTGTTTTGTAGAATGTTCTGGGCAAATGCAATATCTCTGCACATACTTTAATTTATATTAGGAAGGACACACAATCCACTTAATTTCTTTTTTTACCTATTTTTAAATTAGTATTAGACCTAGGTATTAGCACATGTATCAGAGGCAGTTACAGTTACTGAGAGCCACTACGGTAAGCGTCCAGGTGATGTGCTTAAAATTCACAGCACGAGTCACTACTCTGGCCCATGCAACTTTCAGTACAGTTTTGTTTCCAAGAGCCATATTTTACCACCGAGGAGCGTTTGCGTTGGCAGGCAGCAGTCACTGTTCTCTTCTCTTACCCTTTCTCATTAACACATTCTCAGTAATTAGATTCTTACATTAGCTAATGGTGACTTTGGGAAAATAGAAACGCTTCAAGGGCAGAACTCTGGGAGAATGGCATTGAAGACAGGTAGGTAAATTGCCTATGTATGTGAGAAAAATATAATCGCAGGGGGAGTATATATATGTGTACTTATGAATATATAAATCATATATATTATTTATTAAATGACAACTATCTACTACATAGCATGATTAATACATTTATGGATTAGATAAATACATGCTTATAACAATATAAAGGGGTTGGTTTGATGGGCACCATTTTACAGATGAGGAGACTGAAAAGAGTTAAGTAATTTGCCTAAGGTCACAGGGCCGATAAGACATGGAGCTGGGCTTCCAGGGTAAATCAGTCTGACTCCAAACCTGGGCTTTTCCATCGTCTCATTCCCAATATTCCTGCAGGCAGCCTGCATGGGGGACAGTGAGGAGTTTTAGGCATGTGGAATGGAATGAAAGCAATTTTAGGAGAGGCCAGACCCAGGGCTTAAAGAAACATTTCCAAAGGGTCACCTGGTGAGAGGCAAAAGGCAGGACCAGTTCTCTCTGTCTCTCCCTCATACACGTCCTCCAATATATACAAAACACAAAAGGATTTTTGAAAGAATATATCCAGACACCTAAAAAATGTAAAAAACTTTATCTTCACAATTTTCTAAGTGTTATGTCTAGCAACTTTAGTTCCAGTGAAACTTATTCACACAAAGCAATTTTTTATACTCAAAGGGACAAATCCTTATAAAAGGGACTTGCGCATGTAACATACTGTCAGTCCTTTGTCTTACTCGACTCCATCTTTTCCTATGCTGCTGATCATTTTTTTTCTTCCTGCAAATGGCAGAAAGGGAATTGGAAGGAAGTAGTTAGGAAGAGAAGGCTGGTAGAAAGTCAGGGACTACAGAGTGTTGGAAAAAGAGGGAGGAGACTAATGGGGTAAGATAGGAGGGATAAAGTGAGGGAAGTTAAAATGTACTTGGTTTTTTTTTTACTATATGCATCTAGTATGTTAAACCTTTGATTTTTGAAACTTAAAAAAAAAACAACTCCAAATAGAAAAAGGGAGAGAAAAGAGAGGATAGCAAATGAGGGAGATGGCAGAGAACAGCAAAGACAAACATCCTTTACTTCTCATTTTACTTCTGAATGTAGAGGAACTTCCTAGAAATTTGTGATATTAACCAAGTTTTCCTGTACCAAAGCCACAAATGAATCGTTGTGTTTCCTGGATGGGCAGGGTTCAAGGAGTTAGAACATTTGCCCCTCCCTGACTTGGTGAGATTTGCCTTTTTATCTCCCATTCTACCTCTTCAAAGCCCCCCAAACCTCTTAAACATACCCCAGTGAGTTTCTCCTACTGGAAAAGATTCAGCTCTGCATAAAGCTGCGATACAGCAAGAAAGCTTCTGCCTTATAAGGCAGGACTCTTTGTCCCAGAGAATTAGTCATGGTTTGTTTTCTGGTCCAACCGTATTTATCATTCCTTGTTGTGACAGAGCATAAGCTCCATAAGGACAGGACCTCATCTGTCACCTTCGATGCGGTGTTCTCTGCAGTGCTCACAACAGTATCTGACCCATGGCAAATGCTCAATAAATACTTGTTGGTGCCATTGTTGCTATGAACAAGAAAACATGCAAAAGTTTTGGCCTCAGGTTACAGGCAATTAAAATTGATGTGTCAGTACATTTTTAAAAGCATAAGTGTGCTAACCCTTTGGCTTTCTGGATGCCAAGGCTGACAGATTGCCCTTTGCCTTTGTACTATTTAGGTTTTCTGCTTACATGTTTCATTTTCCATTCCTTTCTTTATACAAAAACAAAACATCAGTGTTATCTGAACTACGAGTTATGGGTGTCCAATGAATTGACTGTACTTACTGTCTTGGACTCATTCATTAGATTTTATTTTCTGTCCCTTTCTATGAAATTTTAAACATAATTATGAGAGATTTCTTTCACTGAGTCGGAGAGATTCCAGGTGTATTTCGTTCTAGTCTTTTATGTTTTTTTGGGGGGGAAGGGGCTTAATATGCGTTTCCTCCTAGGTGCGAGCTTAGCTATTTCTTTTGTTTTCTTTCCTTATTTCCTTTTCCTTTTTTAAAAGAGTGAGGGCTTACACTTCAGCTATTTCTTAGGCTGTATTTTAGGTTGGGGCACAGGCATCTCTCCATTTTCCTTCTGTGAGGAAGACTAATGATGTAAACAGCCTCAGTTGGAAAAGGTGAGAGGAAACCATGATAGGTGGGGTCAGGGGTAGGTTTTCCAGGAGGCTTCAGCTTCAAGTAAGCGGATGACAAAGCAGGATGAACTGGAGAGCCTCGAGACATTTTCAGTTTTTAATATCTGGAGATGTAATCTTAGAGTTTATCTGCTTGGACGGTTTGGCTTTTATCCTCCTGGCTGATACTACACAGGAATGGTAACAGCAAGCTTCAGCTATTATTACATAGATTTATGTATTAATTTGAGAAGTTACAAATCAAGAAATTTCCTTGGGGCTTTGATTGTACAGAATAAAGTAAACTAAAGTTTGATAATCTGGACTCTCATTTAATTCTTTCCTCTCTTCCTCTACTTTTAGTACTCATAGTAGCATTATAAGACACACCCCTTTTCAGAGGCTTCTGAAATACTTTGATGTAGGTTATAGTTGATTTAAGTTGAACACTATGGAGACGAAGGCACATTTACACATTGACGTGAAGATATGTGAAATTAAAATATTGTACATCACGTCTGATCTTCCCCTCGTTTCCTTAATTATGGCATGCTATTCTTGCCTTCTGACCTTTTCACAAGGCTTCTATAACTTGATACTTAGAACATCTAGCCATTTTCTAATGACCTATGAACTAATTATTGTTTAAAACCAAACTGGTCTAGCCTCCCTTATGACACTTTATCCTATGACCTCTAGCCAATATGAGTAAACTCTTCCTTCTTAGCTCGTATCTGTGTCACACAATTAGCATCTAACTGACTGTATACTCACTGAGGACCCATGCAGTGCGGGGTGGAGTGCGGGCTCTGTAGTCAGTCAAACCTTGTGAGACTGTTTGTACTGCCTTGGGCGCTGCGGTTTCTTCTTTTAAAATGTTAGGAAAACAATGCCTAACTCACAGCCTATTTTGACAAAGCAATACGTACAGTATAAAGTGCATATGTGTCTTCAGTACTTTAAAGTAAAGGAATAAATATACAAAGGGTTTAGTGCAGCATCTGGCATGGAGCTGGTGTGAGTGGTAGCTGTTATGATGTTTTTGTATTATTCTCATAAGTCATCTTCTTAATGGCTTATAACTTCCAGAAGGATATGTCCTTTATTTTGTATACTTTCATACTGCACGTAGGGTCCAGTACTGTTATAAACAGAGAGGATGGGATGTTTCTGAATATAAGTAATTGAGCTGCTGGTGATCTGTGCACAAAAACATAATGCTACCTCTTGGGGAAGGAGTTGCAGTATTTGGTTCCATTGTGTTTCTAAGGGGATTGCCTCTTGATGGGCAGTGAAATTAAGGTCCTGAGTATAATGCCATGACAATATGTGGTGGAAATAGGGTCTTCGACCCAATGTTCTGGATAAATCCCACCTCATGTAATAAATATATCCTGTGTCCCTAATCTTTCCTTGTGGTTCCACGTGGTATCGTACAGCACAACGGTGCTCTCTCTTTAGTCGTGATGTTCAGAAGCAAACAACAGCTTTTTTTCTTTTATTGAACTTAGTGACTTAACCCCTTTAGATAACAGCAAAACCAGAAAAGTGCACAATGCCTTGTAGGATAGGAATTGAATTTAAAATGATCCCTTATCAATGAGGAAAAATACAAGTAAGTTAGATGAAATTTAGTTAGTGAGAAGGACGGCAGGTTAACACCCTGGCTTTGAAAATAAAATTCCAGATGGAGAATGACTGACCACGCAGATGATAATTCTAGCCTTATCTTGGAACTTAGAACCTGGAGGACAGGGGACAGCAACATAGGACCCCTGTGAAAGCCATGCTTAGCAAAACAAAATTAAATAGTGTTAGGTTTGCTGTAGTTGTGCTGTAGCATACAGGGAAGAGGAAGTTGATAAATTCCAATAATAGTCTTCTACCATGTAAAGACTTAGAGCAACAAAAATGTTATGGATCATATAGAATAAGGTGATGGGTAATGATATTGCACCGGGAGTTGCTTAAATGTAAAGATGGTATAAAGTAGAGCTATCTTCCCATTTACATTAACACTAAAATGGAAGTTGTAAATATATTTTACTTAAGTCCTTTAGAAATAAAGAACCTATGCACCTGGCACTGTTTAGAGGCAGCCTACGGAAGAGGGTAATTGGGGGCCGGACTGAATGAGCACTAAGGGGCTGAGCAACAGACTCGCGTCGGCGTTCTGCAAGCAACAGGTTCACTGTGGTGACCTTTGTTAGATGAAATATGTTAATAACTCAGCTGGGAGAAGATCCTTCCCTTCCTTGTTCTGTAATTAATCCAGTTCTCTTGGGAGAGTTCTGATTGAATTATTCCTTTTAAGAATAAGTGAACCAAAGATTGCTACGTGAAATATTCATGTCTATCTTAGATGATATTCTGATATTCTTATTTGCTCAATCAAGGAAAAAGATTATTTATGTAATTTATAAAATTGTTTCTGAAGATCCTAAAGTACTTTAGATATTATTTAAAAATGCACTCCCTGGCTGGGTAGCTCCATTGGTTAGAGGGTTGTCCTGCTCTCCCAGGGTTGTGGGCTTGATCTGCGGTGAGAGCACATCCAAGAAGCAACCGATGAATGGATAAAAGGGGGAACAACAAAATTGATGTCTCTTTCTCTCTCAAATCAATAAATAAAAAAATAAAAATTTATTGTATAGTATAAAAATGTTTAATGATAAGAAAGGGCGCTACGGTAATGTTCATACCAGCCCAGACATATTGTATTCCACCTGTCACGTATGCAGTTACATTTTTATTTAAGTGTACACAGTTGTTTGTCTCAGATGGAGAAAAAAGGAGAGGAGATTTCATTAATTCTTTAGTCTTTTGATGGAGAGAGATAAGAGTGAGCACCAGGGAGGTTAGGTACATCATTACATCATTCAAGGTCACTCTGAGTCAGCAGCAGATTCAGAATTAATGTTCACATTTCCTAATTTCTAGCTTATTGCAGTAGCCATCCAACCATTTTCACTACTTCATAAAATGCAGATCTTTAGAGGGTGATTTCTATTTCTATAGTTACTGCCTGAAGTTAAAAAACCGTATGGATTTTTATGTAAGAACTTCACCCTTTATTTAAAATCAAATGATAAAAATGATGCCTATTAGTTATTTGTTCTTCTGAAATTTGATTTCCACATTGGATATGGTTAATGGTCATGACAAGTAGGTGTCTTCTATTAAATTAGTAAAGTAAAGACATTACAGAGACATCTTCTAAGTTCTAAGGTTTTGCTACTCCACTTCCATTTGTTGCCTCTGGGGTCATTTATTTGGTGGCACTTTGGTAGGAAGCTGTTGAATCAAGCACATGCTACCTGATTTTCAGGCACTGGAAAAGATTCATTAATTTTTCACGAGGCTGTTGGCTAGGTGAGAGTTGTTTGCCTTGTGGGAAGCTTATAGCTACTTTATAGTGGGAAATGCATATTAAAATAGTTAATACTTTGTTACAGGTGATTTTCAGAATTTATAATACTATAGGAATTTCAGAGGCAGTAAAAAACTCTTTAGTGTTTGGATCAATCAATGTGGCATTTACGTATCTCTTATATTGACATACCTAAGTCCATAAGATTGACAAGTTGGCATTGATAAGAAATTAAAGCCCTGAAAGAGTTAACTCTGAAAATATCTCCTCTACTCTGTTTTATAGCTTGAAAATAACCTGTGCATGCAGAAGGGGATGACTTCACGGCTAAGATCATGAACTCTGGTGGCTTGAGATGCAACGTAAAGAAAGTACACAAGAACCAGAGAACCTCAAAACTAAGGAGTCTTTAACATTTATCTAACTCAACTTTTTTATTTTAGAAATGAGAAAAATGAGTCCCAAGAAGATCAGAGATCTTTTACAAGGCCACACACTTCACTGATGGCAGAGCTGGGACAGTAACATGAAGTGATATTTCCCTTGGTTCTTTTGTGAGTCCTTTAGCATAAGTCAGCAGTTGAATATATTTTTATCTCATTTTTAAAAAATTGAAGTTATTGGGGTGACATTGGTTATAAAACCATACAGGTTTCAAGTGTCCAGCTCTATAGAGCTGCAGACTGCCTTGTGCACTCAGCACCCAAATTCAAGTCTCTTTCCACCACCATTGTTTCTCCCTTTTCCGTCCTGTTTATGTCTTTTGCTTTGCCCTCCCCTCTTTCCCTCTGGTCCTCACCATACTGTTGTCTGTGTCTGTTTTTTCTCAATCCCATTACTTTTTTTCACTCAGTCCCCCACCTCCTTCCCCTCTGACAGCTGTCAGTCTGTTCTCTGTATCTGTAATTCTGTTGCTATTATGTTTGTTAGTTTATTTTGTTCGTTAGTTATCTTAGTTAGTTAGTTATATTTGTTCATTAGAATCCATATATAAGTGAAATCATATGGTATCTGTCTTTCTCCAGCAAGTTGTATATTGATCCTTTGGTATCTCTAGTTTGAATCCTAAAGCTGAGAAAGTTCCTGCAGCTTTGGAAAGTATTCCTGTCCTTTTTTGAAAAACTGTGTGATCCTGGAGAGTAGGCTGGTTACAGAAACCCTTTCTCATGTTAAAGCTCAGCTGAGGCTGAGATGAGAGGCTCTGATGGTGGGCAGCGTTCGTGGAGGCGAATGTTCTCTCCAGGAAAAGTCGTGCTTCTGTTGGCTCTTGAATCTTGAGGAGCATTTCTTCTGTTGTAACCTCTGCCAGGTGCTCGAGCAGTGACATTCTCCTTCATTCATGCAAGTATGGAAGGAAGGTGTCCCTCCTAGTCCACTGAGAACCTCAGAGTGTGTACTGCTTTAGAGGAGCCTGCGCTTTCTCCTGTCCCCAATAAAGGATGTAGGCAGAGTCTTTCTTAAAATGCAGGCTCCCGGCCTCTCTCCATCTCCGCTTTCTTACACAAGGAGTAAGGGCTTATGGTCTTTCGCATTAGGCCCTAGGGATCTGGACCAGAATAGAATTTTCTATCAGGATGAAAGGAGGACCAGCAAGGGCATGGACTTCTCTGAGCCTGTAGGAAACTTGTTGCTTTGGAACTATGGAGTCACCCAGGGAATTGAGTTTCCTATCAAACTGTAGGAACAGCAAAGATGCTTTTAACATCCGTGTGTGTGTGTGTGTGCGTGTGTGTGTGCGTGCTATACACTGAGGTGCCCATAAATGAAAATCATTCAGTAGCGACTTTTTTTTAAAAAAAAAAGAAAAGATAATGTTGTCTTTATTAAATAGTACATTTTAGAATAGGAATTACAAGCATCAAATGGTTCAGCCCCTTCAATGCATGGATACACAAATACAGAAAACATATCATTTTGTTCTTTTCTATCCCATAGAAATTTTCACTTTCTGGAAAATTTTTAGAACCTGTGTCCTTTAAACCAGTGCCCTTGAAAACAGTGCTTTATAAACTTTAATATGTGTACAAATTACACGGGGAATTTTGTTAAACTACAAACTTTGATCCAGTAGGCTTGGAGATTGACTGGAGAGTCAGACGCACTCCTCAGGGACACTGATGCTGCCAGTCCGTGAGCCACATTTTAATATCGGGGAAGTTTAAATAATTGTAGGAGAGCATTATTTCTAGCTGTATCTCAAGAACCCAAAGCAGTCCTTGGAACATAGTAAGTACTTAGTAAATATTTTGGATTTGAGAGCTGATCCTCTAGCAAGGTTTGTGCCTATGTCTAGGACATAAAAGATATTGCTACCTTACTATAATATCATTTATCGCAAATTTGATATTTTCATTTCACTGTTTTTCTGTCATGTGAAGGGACAGGCTTCTTCACATAGATGCCTTTTTTGTAGATCACATATTTCAGCAACGGTAGGGATTGTCCTTCGCATACCTTTGTCACAAGACGAAAGGTGAAAGAGAATAGAATGAAAGGAGAGATGCTGAGTCTAAGGTACAGGAAACTGAAGAAGAATAAGAAATGTAGTATTTTAACCCTGTGGTGTCCATTGTGACTTGGCTGAACTGACCGTGGGACCTGCTGGTATTGATTCAGCAGCTTTTGTTTCAGAAAAGCAGGCTCAGTCACATATTTACTATAAAATTGATGAAAACAATCATCTCTGACATATTCTTGTTAATTCGTGTATCCAAGCTGTGCATCTCTACCTGCCTGCACAATCAGAAATCATCACAATGACTGTTACGGTGTCCTTGTCTGGCAAAGAGGTGACTGCTGCAGCTACAGCCCCCCATGGTAATAGTGCTGGGAGGACCACTGGCGAAAACTCAGAGGACATGTTGATGCTGCAAAGATGAGGCCAACAGTTCTGCCGACACAGAGCTTTGAGCGTGCACATACCCCTCTTGCAGCCTTTTATGGATTTTGAACTGCTTTTGGGGGACTGATTGTCTGAATGCTAATTTAATATGTAATGAGAAATTCATTTTATTCCTTTTTTTTTTAAAAAAAAAGCATGTTCATTTTTGTTCTGTGAAGTGCCATATCTGGACAGTTTCAAGTTAGCTCTTTAAGAGGAGGCTAAGCAGCATTTACAGTATATCTCATGCTCCAAATGTGACAGCAGTAGAAACGCTGATGCTAAAATGCCAGTGAGGGGAAATATACCTGTTCCGCATGTAGTTCTGTGACTTAGAGGAGTACGTTTATGTAGAGGTTTTCTTCCATACCCTCTGGTTTCAAATAACAAACTAAAAATAATTAAAATATTCTTTGGAGTCACATTACATTTTAGATGAAATATCTTTGAATTTTTACAACGTAAATAGCTTTTCTTCCTTCTGTGAGCAGCTTACAGTTGTGTTCACTGACAAAATTAACTCTACTTTTGTTAATACTTTCAGTATCACTAATGGGATTTTACCATACTATCGACCTGCAATTTACATCGCATTTTTAAAAGCTGTATTTGTGTAAATCTGATTATTCCTCAGTGGTAGCATATGGCATTAATACATGCTAATATTCTCTGTATGAATGCTGCTCATATCATTATAGCATCTGGCCATGCCATAGTTAAGTATTTATCATCTACTTCATTATAAAACCGTTGTTCCAGAAGAGCTGGATGAGCCTATAAGATACATACACAATTAAGAAGGTAATGATCTGTGGCTGCATCTATACAGCATCCACGTCTGACCTGTGGGTGGTTTTCCAAGTGTGGTGCTGACTGTTGATAGGAGGTACTTAGGTTATGGAATGAAACTGTTTTAATAATTTCGAGGGCTTTTTTTGGGTCTCTGGTTTAAGATACATACTTTCTTTTAACTTAACTGTTTGCTTACTGAAGAAATTATAATATTTTCCTCACTCTGCTTAAGATACTGGTGTTTATCTCTACTATGCTAAGCTTTCCACCAAACATTGGGAGTTACTGAAGCCCTTCTTGGTACTTTCATTGGCGCAGAATGAAATGGTCACCATATGTTTCATTGCTGAAAATTACACATTTAGGACTTTATTCTAAATTTATATTTTAAAATAAAAAATAATTGAATTTCGGTCATTTCTCCAGCTTCAATAATTAATAATTAATAATTAAGAGTTGTTAAGTATAGTTAGAATACTTTAGACAATTTCAATAATCATCATGTGTGAATTTTGCAAAACTGAGTATGGTAAGCTACTCTGGTAAATCTCCAAGTTTTGGGGCTTCTTTGTGATCATATGAGACTAAGTTCAAAGTTCATTTTCTCAGGATAAAAGCATGACTTCTCACTCTAGGTTAGAGCAGTTAACCCTGGGGCTGTGAGATAGTGTCATATGAATGAAGAAATATTTTGGTAAACAATGGTGTGCATTTTTTGGAAATAAATTGGAAAAGAAATTTTTTATCTTGCCTCTTTCTCACTCCAATAAAAACATACATCTATAACGTATCATAAGGGTAGGCACACTTAAGGTCAAATTTATTTAACAACTTGGGAATGATGTTTATTTTATTTAAGACATGGGAAACATCAAATCTAAAGACTAACTGAAGTTAATTATTTAAGTGTACTTGAATTTTGTTTTAAATTTAGAAGAAATTATCATTTTGGAATCTTTGAAATTCATTTGCAAATGTTTTCTTTCTTGAAAATAGGGAGTATATAACTTCAGACTTAAGATACGTAAGATATTTGAGCTTTTAATGCTAAAATAATGAAGAAGAAGATAGAATTATGCCAGTGGTAAAGTGTTTATGAAGGGAAGGAAACTTAAATTAGACTTTGTATTAAGTAATGTATGATAAGTAAGTTAGCACTTGTGAACATGTGGTGCTCGTGAGTAGCTTGTATTGATGGCTATACATTTTCTTCTGCTCCAAACATCTGGTCCTGAAGACACAGAGAATATCTTGACATCTTGGTTACTTTATTTTTAAGAGCTTTTAGAGTGGTTTGTATCTTACCCCTGACTAAATACTGTTTGTGCACATTACTGCTATAGAAAGTTATTAGTCCTAATGTCACTAAGATACCAGTATGAAAATAGCGAAGGTGAGAATTTTTAGCAATGTTGGTGTAAGCAGAGCAGATGTTTCTATTGTACATTTCTAGGTCTTTTTGAATGTGACTCTGTGTGAGACCCTGAGGCCAATGAACATACTCGAAGATCAAGCTGGTAGAGTTAACTAAAAAAACGTTGTTGGTGATACCGAGTCTGGTAACTTCTTAGTTGTATGAAATTTGGCATTAAAACACTTACTTCAAAGACCAATAAACTAAAAAGAGCCATCATACTTCAGTATAATAAAAAATAGTTAAGATTTATATGTAGCATGTTGAAGGTGAAGTCCTCTGAAAATAATGTGTGTGCACCAGAAGTAATATACAGTTTGTGATTATTAATGAAAAATATGATCATTTGTTATTTGCTCATCTCATTGGGAACTGTATTCCAAAAATGGATGGAATTAAGTCAGTGCTAAGAATTCATTTCATTGCATCATGTTACAAGTAATTAAAAAATCCCTCATAACTGATAACTATATTCTCAAAACCATAACTCATTCATAACTCATATTCACGTATGTGAATATTTTCCTTAACTTAACCATATTGTAAAATTTGCCTTTGCCAAAGATTCTCTTGGGCCAGGACTGGAGTGAATGACGAGGTTAGAATCTCCCGTTGAAAAGGAAACAAAATGATTGTGCAGTAATTTGGGAAGTTTGGGTTTTTAAAGCCAAATGCATTAAAAAGATAATGAGATAATGTATTAAATCACAGAAAAACCTGGAACTTAGCTTCAGTAAAGGCTGAAAGAATTCTATTATTTTTTTAAACTTGTCTTCCTTCTATACACTAATACCTGACATATATTCATGAATAAAATCCCCACCAGTGTGTGAGACTGGTCTGCTGAAAATAAAAAGGCATATATGAGTCTGTCGCACAGTAAGAGAAAAGCTGTGTTCTTTCTGCATGGAAACCATTTTCTGCTGGAGTTGTGAAAAAATAATAGAATTATAAAGAAAATGAATTTATGGAAAGAAGATAGACTCTTCCCAGCATTATGTAAATACTTCCTTTTAGGGTGCTCTGACATAAGAAACATATTATGCAACATTTCTCCTTAATAATGAAGATAGTGTGTGATAATTATCCACATAAAAACAGAGGGGCTTCCAGTGCACATAAATGTTCATTTACAGGTTATTGACAGGAGGTTGGAATGCAGGGAGGCAGAGTGCCCATTGGACATTCTTTACTAATGAAGATTTCCCCACTCTGCAGCTGTGCCTACGTTCAGCTTAGATATCTAACTTATTTAATTCTTGCAATATGCATGTGATGGGAGTGTTATTATAGGGTTATGATCTGAGCCTTGAAATGATGTGTGAAAGCAGGGTATGTTTTGATAATGTCCCATAAAGCCAGGCCTGTTGGTCCTAGCCTCTGGCCGCTTCATCCTTTCCCAATTTCTTATGACAGAGACTAAAATAGAGTTCCTAATGCGTAACATGCAGGCGGTGAGATTGTCTGGAGGGGTTCCAAGGACGCACGGTTTAATGAGGAGCAGTGTAGGTGAATACTTTGTGTCATCACAAGGGGAAGCGGTCGGGGAGCCGGTGGTCTAGAGGGCCCATGGTCGCTGTTAAAGGCATATTAAGAAGGAAATTGATGAGGGAAAGTTAGAATTCAGGGTAATCTGGAACTGGGGGGTACATCCCTAGAAGCAAAATTCAGTATTGTGTGGCATAGTTTTACTTTGAGACATTAATTATGTTCTTTTTTCTATTTTCCTCTCCTGAACCACCCGCACTGGAGGAAAGTTTCAAGTCAGGCATGCACAGTGAAAAATGGCAAAGTCTTGATATCTTGTGAGGGGGGGCAAGTAGGCATCACCAGGTTGTCTTTTCCCCTTTTCCCTACCACCCAAAGAAACACCCTTTAAGCTGGGGAGAAGGAGAGTTGGATGGGACTAGAACAAGCTTAGACACTGTTTTTGTTCCTGTCTCCAACCACTGTCTGTCCCTACCCCTCCGTGACCCCGGGTGGGAGACCTAATAGGACTTACCCCATTGACACTGGGGGATCTGAGATGACCAGTGAATCCCAGGTGTAACCTGGACCTCTGAGAGTAGAAAGGTTTCTAGGGATCTTAGGGACACAGTGAGTGTTTTCCGCCATGTTGCCAGCCAGAATTTTTTGTTTTCAGTTCCAAAATAGTGTAGAGGGGCATCTATCAGGGTGTGTGGTGCAGACATCATCTGGGAGAGGGAGTCGAGGAGCTTGGTCACAAGGAGGAGACAAAGGAAGCAGATAGAAGAGGGATGGGTGAGGGCATAGCTGACCTCTGGGATTGCCAGGTCACACTTGAGACAGTACAGGCTGTCCAGTTGGGCAAATCTGAGAGAAGGATTTAAAACTGAATGTGATTGAATTATAAACCTAAACAAACTGAGAAATCACTGAATTGGGCTGAGTTTACTTGAAAGGGATTAGATTAAATTTCTGCTCTGAGCAAAACAGGGCTTGGAGTAAAAACATTAATTTTATTATAGAAAAGAAAGTTATTTGTCAATTATACCTCCATAAAGCTAAAAAAAAAAAAAAAGAAAAGAAAGCTACATGTTCAGACATCTGTGTTTATGATTGTGAACTGCTCTATAGCTGCTATGAAGATTGTATCTGCTATGAAGTTCCAAATCCAGGACCGAATGGGGGAACATTGTTATATTTGGAAATAAAGCGGAGATTTGGTTGAGGGGGAGTGTGTGTGGGGGGGAGGGCGCACCGAGGCTTTATCATTTCCTTTGGTTTTTGTGTTCTACTTCTGCAATAGTCTAGCTAGCTGGGACATGAGCTATCACTTTGGTTAAAATTGCCACGTAAAATATAGTATGCCCAGTTAAATTTGGATTTCAAGTAAATAACAAATACTTTTCTAGGCCCTGACTGGTGTGACTCAGTTGATTGGGCATTGTCCTGTGAAGCAAAATGTCACCAGTTCAGTTCCTGGTCAGAGCACGTGCCTGCATTGCAGGTTTAGTCCCTGGTTGGGGTATATTCGAGAGGCAGCTGATCGATATTTCTCTCTCACATAGATGTTTTTCACCCTCTCTTTCTCCTTCCCTTGTCCTCTCTAAAAATAAATAAGTAAAATCTTTAAAAAATACTTTTCTAGTATAAGCATATCCCAAATACTGCATGGGTTGTACTTCTAATAAAAGTATTCATTATTTGTTGGAAATTGAAGTTTAACTGTGAGTGCTTGGTTTTTTAATTTCCTAACACTGACAAACCTATTCTTTGGTGCCAGTGAAGGAATAAAACTAGCCTGGATGATTCTCCATCAGCCTTTGGAGTTTGGCAGCGGGTGGGTGTCACTGTAAAATGTAACAGGTGTTAGATTTTATGAAAGAGGAACTTCTTGGTTCATGGTGACGGGTTGGGCTGGGTCTGTGAGGCTGCCAGATCAGGCCAGAGAGAGTGGAAAAATTTAAGAAAATTGTAAAAAAGTAATCTATTTATTAACTTGTTCTATGACACCTAAGCTGTAAGGGGCAGAATCAGGTTTTTCCAAATGGCCTACACAATACAAATTCAACTTTA
This sequence comes from Mormoops blainvillei, assembly GCA_004026545.1. Classification (NCBI taxonomy): domain Eukaryota; kingdom Metazoa; phylum Chordata; class Mammalia; order Chiroptera; family Mormoopidae; genus Mormoops; species Mormoops blainvillei. The sequence goes on from PVJD01007882.1 coordinate 37,124, forward strand.
GAAGAATTTTGCAGGAACATATTTATAGCATAAAGAAAGGTACTCTTAGATTATGTGTGGTTTGGTAGCTGCTGCTGTCTTCTCTAATGCTCGCTTTCATTATGGTTAAGCCTATAAAAGGAACCTTATAAATCTTTTCCAGGAAGCATGCCTTTGAAATTAGTTGAATTATTTTAAAGAAATCATGGTATGCTACTCCTTTTTCACTTGACATTTTATTCAAAGGATGTTTCTGAAATTAAACCAGTGGGAGTTTAGCCAAAATAGTGCAGTGACACAGTGATGTCATCTAGAGGAATGTTGTGCTGAGTTATAGTGCTCTAATTATTAGCAACTTTAAGATCATAAAGCAATGAAAAGAACCTCACTTCCCTGCGTCACTGCAGTGTGGTTTGGTTATGTACAGGTTTCACCTGGTTTGTCTGCTTGACTTTCAGCAGCTCTTCTGGGATCCCAGGGCCACAACAAGAGCTTCTTTTCGATACTTAGGGTCCTTTTTTAAAGTATATTTTATTGATTATTCTGTTACAGTTTTCCCATTTTTTTCTCTCCTTTATTCCCCTCCGCCCCGCACAGCCTCTCCCACCAGCATTCCACCCCCTTAGTTCATACCAATAGGTTGTACACATGAATTCTTTGGCTTCTCCATCTCCTGTCATATTCTTAACCTCCCCCTGTCTATTTTGTACCTACCATTTATGCTTCTTATTCCCTGTACCTTTTCCCCCATTCTCCCCATTCTCCCTCCTCTCCTTCCGCATTGATAACCCTCCATGTGATCTCCATTTCTGTGATTCTGTTCCTGTTGTAGTTGTTTGCTTAGTTTGTTTTTGTTTTTATTTTTTTAGGTTCAGTTGTTGATAGTTGTGAGTTTGTTGTCATTTTACTGTTCGTAGTTTTGAGCTTCTTCTTTTTCTTAGATGAGTCTCTTTAACGTTTCATATAGTCAGGGCTTGGTGATGAACTTCTTTAATTTTACATTATCTGGGAAGCACTTTATCTGCCCTTCCATTCTAAATGATAGCTTTGCTGGATAGAGTCATCTTGGATGTAGGTCCTTGCCTTTCATGACTTTGAATACTTCTTTCCAGCCCCTTCTTGCCTGTAAGGTTTCTTTTGAGAAATCAGCTGAGAGTCTTATGGGAACGCCTTAGTAGGTAAGCGTCTTCTTTTCTCTTGCTGCTTTTAAGATTCTCTCCTTATCTTTAATCTTGGATAATGTAATTATGATGTTCCTTGGTGTGTGTTTCCTTGGGTCCAACTTCTTTGGGACTCTCTGTGCTTTCTGGACTTCCTGGAAGTCTCTTTCCTTTACCAGATCAGGGAAGCTCTCCTTCATTATTTTGTCAAAGAATTTTTCAATTTCTTCTCTTCCTCGTCTCCTTCTGGCACCTCTATGATTGAGATATTGGAATGTTTAAAGTTGTCCCAGAGGTTCCTCAGCCTCTCCTCATTTTTTTGAATTCTTGTTTCTTCATTCTGTTCTGGTTGAATGTTTATTTCTCCATTATGCTCCAAATCATTGATTTGAGTCCTAGTTTCCTTCCCTTCACTGTTGGTTCCCTATGTATTTTTCTTTATTTCACTTTGCATAGCCTTCACTTTTTCCTCTATTTTGTGACCATACTCAGCATTTCTGTGAGCATCCTGATTACCAGTGTTTTGAACTCTGCATCTGACACATTGTCTGTCTCTTCATTGCTTAGTTGTATTTTTTCTGGAGTTTTGATCTGTTCTTTCATTTGGGCCATATTTCTTTGTCTTGGCACACCTGTTATGTTATAAGGGGTGAAGCCTTAGGTATTCGCCAGGGCACGGCAACCTGCTTCACTGAGTAGTGGCACTCCATGTCGGGGAGGGGTCAGAGAGGGAACAATGCTGCTTGCTCACCTCTCAGCTGTCTTTCAGTCACTTCCCTGGCTACACACAAGTGAAATGGGCCCTTTCTGGTGCTGGTTCCGGGGTGGGTGGGTTTGTGTATGTTCTAGGACCCTGTGGTTCTCTCCAACAAACTCTCCTGTGAGGCTGGGAGTTTCTCCCACTGCCCTAACCCCCTAGATTTTTACAGCCAGAGGCTTTGAGGCTTTCTTTTTCCATGCTGGAACCCTGGGTTGAGTGGTCTCTTTCGCTCCCCAGTTTTCCTCCTGGTTTATCCACAAGCGACTGTGGGACCGCCTGGTCTGCCAACCGGTGCCTCATCCAGTGCTCCTGCTGCCGCCTTGCTGTGTCCTCTCCGCCCCGGCTGCCCGTCTCCGCCCCTGTCTTCGACCCTCCTACCAGCCTGGATAAATGCTTCTTCTTTGACTCCTTGGTTGTTGGGCATCCATACAGTTTGATTTTCTCGCAGTTCTGGTTGTTTTTTGTTTTTAAATTTGTTGTTGTCCTTCTTTTGTGTGAGGAGGGAAAGTGCATCTACCTATACCTCCATCTTGGTCAGAAGTCCAAAACTTCGTTCCCTTGGTTCTGAGAATAATCCCTCTGTCTTTTGAGGATCAGGGCCCATTATTAAGACTGCTATTTTCCCTTTACTTACAACTTTTCTATTTCCTCTTCATTTTCTCCTCCTTAGCATATTAACTGTCAAAGTTCAGTCTAAACAATGACAACAGCAGCAACCTTCATTCAAAGTGGTGTCTCCTCTAGTGACAGTACTCTCTTTCTTCTTGTCCTGGTAACTAAATTTCTGAAAGATTTTAGTTAAGCTTACCAGCTTACCAACCACATAAGCTCTTAGAGAGAAATGGGGCATTGAATATTTCCTGTAGCTAATTATTATTAACTAGCATTTAGTTTCATTAATTGTGAGAGACTATAACAATTCCAAAACTGACCATGAAAATAAATAGGAATAAATATAAGTATTTTCTCTAATATGTGTTAATATAAAATAGAATTCTTCATATAAAAGCTATAATATATAAATTCCTGTTGTGAGTTTTTTTCCCCCCCATGGGTTGGGTGAGGTAAGGTTTCTAAAAATAGCAGACCAAAGAAGTGAAGCCTGGAAGGCCCCTATCTTTCAGTAAAGTTACCTTCAGAAAGCACAGGTATTTGTATTGCTTCAAGGTTCTTCAAAGTGCATTCAGATTTAGAACAATATGTTACTAACATTTTTGTAATTGTATGTGCATGAATACCTCAACAATTTTTGAATTGTTAAATGTAGGGAGGAAAGATTTTCATGGTGATTGTTTTCTATGACTTTCTTTCTTTCAAGTTAAATTTATTGGGGTGACATTGGTTAATACGATCATATATTTTTGCTTATTCATTTTACTATGAGACAGTTGATTTGCCCTATCTTGACCAGCTAGCAACATTGCCAATAGACTCAATGAGGAGACTTTTTTTAAATTATATTTTTCAATTACAGTTGACATTTAATATTATTTTATATTAGTTTCAGGTGTACAGAATAGTGGTTAGATAATTACATATTTGTGAAGTGATGCCTCCAGTAATTCCAGTACCCACCTGGCACCATGCAGAGTTATCACAATACTGTTGACACTATTCCCTGTGCTAAGTGTTACATCCCCATGACTTTTTTGTAACTGCCAATTTGTGCATCCTAACCCCTCACCTTTTTCACCCAGTCCCCCAACTCCGCTCTTTGCTGGCAACCATCAGTCTATTCTCTGCATTTATGAATCTGTTTCTGTTTTGTTTGTGCATTTATTTTATTCTTTAGATTCCTCATATAAGTGAAATCATGGTATTTGTCTTTCTCTGTCTGACTTATTTCACTCAGTACAATACCCATTGAGGAGTTGGTTTTATCAGCGGTTGTAAGGCAGATGTAATTACCAGTTTTAGTAATTATTTGGGGGGTTTTAATTATGAGCTTACCATTTTCTCCTTAGCACTTTTTCTTCCCTCTTCTTGGAATACTTTTCCACCACAGCTTCATAACATAGTTCCTTCTTGTAATTCAGGTTTCAGCTTAAATACTACTTCCTTAGAGGGGACTTCTCTGACCCATTTAAGAAAGAACCCCCTCCCCACCAGCCTCTTTATAACACTTATCATTGCATGAAATTATATGGTAATTTAATTATTTTGGTTGTTTATTGCCTAGCTATCCCCAGAATAGAAATATCTTGTTTCTCTTGATATTGAATGGTGCTCAAAAACATTTGTTGAAGAAATGAATGGTATGAAAGGTTAATGATACCAGTGAATCAAGCCTAACCTTTCTAAGGAAGGGTTTGTATAAAATAGTTTTTTAACCTCTAGTTTACATTTCACTTCTCAGTAATTTGGTTTCTGCTCTACTGTTGCACCAACACAATTCTTATTATGATCGCTGATCCTATTGACATTTTTCAGACCTTTACACTTGACTTCTGTAAGGCATTTAACACTGTCAGCTGACCTTCCATCTTATAAATCTTAAGTTTCTTTCATTTCTTTTCCTTCAGATTTTCTTTCTGTGTGTCTGGACACTTCTCAATTTCTCTCAAGTTAAATGTTGATGTTTCTAAGGACAGGACTTCTCTTTCTTCACCTTCCTTTTCATTTTCCGTTTTCTCCCCCTACTCCCTCCCTACACCATGTAGAGTTATCTCATATATACCCATAGACTCAATAACAGCCTTGAATCTGAAGATCAGATGATTCCCTTATCTTTATTTTTACTCTAAATATTTCTCTTCAATGCCAAGCTTTATCTGGCAATTTAATGGGCTTTTCAAGCTCAACATATCCAAAATTTCCATCTCTTCTTGTCCTTCATTCCTATGCCTTCTTTCCACTTGTATTCCCTGTCTTAGTGTTTGCTAACTGATTTTCTTACATTCAGTGCTCCCACCCCATTTCTAATTCAACCTATATATTGCTGCGGGAAAGATTATTTAAAAATGCAAATATGAGCATGTCCTCACATAAAATCCTTCAGCAGTTTTCCATTACCTTTAGAATAAAATCCAAATTTTATAAGGTCTTTAAGATCCTTTATTTTCCAATAACAACCTTGTTTTCAGCGGTATCAGAATATTCGTAGATCTTTAAACACATCACATTTCCCCTGGTTTCGTGCCTTTGCATGTACTATTAATTCTGCCTGATTATTTTCTTCCCAGAGCCTCCTGGCCTGGCTCTTATACTTCTTGTCATGGAATTGGCTGCCCCGAATTTGGGGTAGATGCCCCTTTATGGTGTTTTGAAAGCATTCCATTCATACTTTTATCATGTCACTTGTCATATGTACTTTGTTTACTTTTTTTTCTCCATTCACTATATTACAAGCTTCTTGAGGTCATAGAGAAAGCTTTCCTCTCTATTCTTCAATTCCTAGAACAGGGCCAGGGACAAAGCCGGTTTTAATGTTTTAATGACTGGGTATCAAGTGAACAAGTAATTGCATAGTTCTGTGTGTGTGTGTATCTCTATCTCTGTCTCCCTCTTTATGTTGGAAAGATTCATAATCATTTGAGGCTATTTAATTCAGTCTGGACTATTGTATCACCATTTTTTTTTGCTTTACTATTTTTTTTTTGCAGGTTATTTTTACCAACTGAATTGTTTTGGTCCTTATTTCTGTTTTCTAATTATATTAGTCTTTTATACTTGTAGATTGCTTGAGCCTCCACATTTCTATGATGGTTTGGGATGGCTTACAGGAATTCTAGTTTGAGCTCCTCTATTAGGGTTGAAAAATAGTTTATTGCCCAGATGGCTTTTTTTTTTCCCCCAGAAGGGGTGGTGTGGGAAGGGGTATTAAGCCTTCAGTTTTAAAAATATTCTTCTGTCTTGCAGGATCCTAAATTTTCCTTTCTCTCTTCTATATTCCAGAGAGTGCTTCTTCATTCCTTTTGACCTTCTTCATCCCCAAAGCTTTTCTTCTTTATTTTTTTTCTTCTTGCAAATAGAGATTTCTATTGTTTATTGAATTTCTTCTTTTTTCCTTTTAAAAATATTTACTATTGTTATTATATTACTGTTGTCCCAATTTTTCCCCTTTGGATTCCCCCCCAAAATCCCCATGATATGGATTTAGCCCTCTGCCGCCCCACCCATCCCCTACTCCCATGGTCAGTCCCCACACCGTTGGCCATGTCCATGGATCATTCATACATATTCTTTGACTAGTCCCTTCCCCTTCTTTCCACCATTATCCCTCTTCACCCTCCGCTCTGGTTGCTGTCAGTCTGTTCCTTGTTTCTATTTTGCTCATTAGTTTATTTCGTTCATTAAATTCCTCTTACAGGTGAGGTCATATGGTATTTGTCTTTCACTGACTGGCTTATTTCACTTAGCCTAACATTCTCCATTTCCACCCATGCTGTTGCAAAAGGTCAGAGTTCCTTCTTTCTTTTTGCTGCATAGCATTTCATTGTGTAAATGTACCACATTTTTTTGATCCCCTCATTTATGATGGGCACTTAGGCTGTTGCCAGCACTTGACTATTGTAAATAGCTCTGCTATGAACATTGGGGTGCTTAAGATATTTTGAATTGGTGATTCGAGATTCTTAGGGTATATTCCCAGCAATTCCATTGCTGGGTCAAAAAGCAGTTTCATATTTAATTTTTTGAGGAAATTCCATACTATTTTCCACAGTGGCTGCACCAGTCTGCATCCCCACCAACAGTGCACTAGAGTTGTAGAGGAAAGGGATCCCCCAAAGTTTTCTAACACTGCTGTAGAGTCCGGGGCACTGGTCCCCCACTAGTCAGGTCTGATCTACCAGGACTTCTTGTTCAATATTTTTACAAGTAACACGGAATTTCTTGTTTTAGCTAAGATTTTAGATAAATCATAAATGTCACTACTGGATTCCCTGTAATATTTTTAGTGAAATTTTCTGCCCTACAATGTCCTTGCTCTCCAGGAAATCTTGTTCTAGGAATGTGAAGCATAGCATTCTGGGATTTGGAGTTATTTTTTTATTTACCTGTAATTAGAAATTTAGGTTGTTTTCTCTCTTTTAGTTATGTTGAGGGAATAGGTTTTGTGTAGTTGTATTTGTTTTTGAAATTTTTTAAAAAGAATACTCTGGGAGATTCAGACGTACGTAGCTGCTCCTACTTGGCTATCCTGAATTTGATTAGAAATGTTTACAGGGGTTGAAAAACACTGTTCCCATTTATGTTCTGGCGATGTAATGGATTTTCTTTTTTTGCAAAACATAATTTGAGATATTTTTCAGTAAGTGTTGTGACATTTCTGTTTGACTACCTAAATTGTCTCACTGCATCAATTTAAGAAGCAGGTGCTTAATATTAAGAGAGGTAGAGAAAAGATGAGATTTAGCAACAGTTTCACTCTTAGAAAATTCAGATGATAGAAAGCAAATTAGGGTCTTCAGAACTTGTGGCCAGTAGAAAAATACATGAGAAAAAAATTGCATCAAGATTGGTGCATTATGCTAAAGACATCTGTGAAGAGTTTTTCTCTTCAAGAAAAGTAGCTGAGTATTAGGTGCAATAGTGAGAGCTAAGCAGTTTTAAAACAATTTGGCATTTTATTTCCATGATATGGATTTTCTCCAGGCACTTATCTAAGTCCCCGAGAAGGTGGGCCAAGGTGCTCTTCTTGGTCTCTTTCCACACTTAAGTGTTCGGTTTCTGTCAAAAGAGCAAAGATCACTTGCCACATAAGCTTTCAGTGAATAAATACTCAAATGCAAAATGACAAGTTGAAACTTAGGTGAAGAAGTAATGCTTCATTTTCCTCCACCAAAAGGGCTAATTGGTTTATATGGATGGTGGTTTTAGAGGTGGCCTGGGGGAAATTATTCACTCCTAATCAGCATTGGACCTCATAAAATGTATTTTAGTAATTAAACAAAAGCATTTCACTTTGTATTGAGTTTGAATAATTTACTTCAAGTGAGAGTTAAATCTTAGGTATATAATAAAAGACCCCCAGGGAAATCTGTAAAACATACACTAACAGGGATATAGAGATAATTGTTTTATAAAAGGAATGTAATTTGGTTTGCTGCCTATCTAATACTTGCTGTCTTGATACATGTTAGGGAAAAAGAATCAACTACAATAAATCAGCTGATTCAAGGAATCTCTGGTCCATAGAGCCTCTTAGACAGTTATTTCTTTTCAATGACTTTATTTCTTGCTTTTCAAAGCTAATATTCCCTTATATTTTTTGAATACCATCCTTGTACCCTTGTATTATTTTAGCCAGGTTTTTACTTATTTATTTTTCATCTTTTCCTTTCTCTTCTCCTAGTACATTCTATGAACCCATGCTGTCTCTTGTTGCCCAGGAACCAATTTAGAAGCTTGACACAGATCTGTATTTCTAATTTCCCAACCTCTGCCTCCTCAGCAAATATACCCAGATGCACTAACCTCTGTTAGACTGTTAGTGTGAGCAGGATGTCATTGTCCTTCTGTCCCAAGCCTGGGGTTCATAGAGATACCCTTCTGTCTGTCCTTGGAGTTTCGAGTCTCCTCATTCTCAGATCTCCAGCAGCAGCAAGTCGGAGACTCTCCTGTCTTCCCATTAGATATCCTGTGACACTTACAGGCTGGGGATGGCCAGGAGTGAAGTTGGGGGTTGCCACTGCCTTGGCCAGGTGTGTGGGATTACTAGCACTCTGTTCCTCCCACGGGAATGGGATTCTGGACTCCATTCTCTCAGAGGACTGAGGGTGCCTGGTGGATTATTTATCAGTTGTGTGCACAGCCTTTCCCATGTGCTGTAGCTGTGTTCCCAGAGAACTGGGTTACAACTCTAGTTCTTCCAAGGGTATCCTATTTTCTTGCATGGGGAACCATCCAGGGTGTGAAGTGGCTTATTTTTAGACCTTAAACACAGGTGTCCCACTTTTCCTTAAAAGAATCCTTGATTGACCTGGATGATTTTACATTCCTTTCTCCATCCCCGGCTTAGGTAGAGGTAGCCATTTTTATGTTCCCAACTATTTGACTTAGGTGACTTGTCCAGAAGCTGAGAGAGGATACCTGCATATAAACTCTTCTGTAGGTTTCCTGCTGTAAAGGCTGGCTGCCTCTTGGCCAGCAGAAGCTTAATAAAAGTACAGAGATGGTGCAGGGATGCATAGGAAACTTTCAGCCAGAGGTGAAGACATTTTTGCAAAGGAGATATCTTACTGTCAAACTCTAGTGGCCATGCTGCGGCGGGATAACCTTACCTGCTCCTAACTGAACTGCGCACAGAAAACTGAAGCTTCCGGAGGGTGTCTTGTTGCTGCCCCTCCCTCCTGCATCCAGGCACTAGAGGGGCTCCGCAGAGCTTAGTGCAGTCAGTAGTGTCTTGGTTCCTCGGAAGTCTTGGCCAGCATGAGGTGCTCTACCTGGTGCTTTAGAGGAGGCCTTCATCACGACTGCGGGCTCCAGGTAATCATTTAGGAGGGTGGGTTTTGGTAAGTGCTTTTTGAATTTGGTATCAACATTACTGGAATTTTGTGTACTCTCTTCCAAACGAAGGTAAGATTGGAGAACTTAAATGGAAGAAGATAGTAAAAATGACTAAGGGTGAGAAAACATGACTCATTGGGAAAACATTGAATTTACTTAACCTTCAGAGGAAAAGGGTAAGAAGGGACTCCATAATTCTTCATGCAGAAAAGAGGAATTTTCCCTTATGCCAGAAAACGGCTGCTCTCTGCTCCTGTGGATGCAGAGGACAAAGCCCTGTGACCCGGGGTAGGCGAGCTTGGGTGCGGCTGGCAATTATTTAGCAGCTTTCCCCATCTCAGGTTGTGCTAATCATTTTACTTACTTCATTTAATCCCTGAACCTACTTTGCATCAATATTATTTCCCTCATTTTACAAATGAGAAAACTGAGGCTCAGAGAAGTGTAACTTGGGGAATTCGCAGACCCATCTAAACGTGGGAAGGAAGCAGAAACTGCATGTATATACAAGTAACTGGCAGTTACAGTAACTCACAGGTCAGAAATCAAGCAAGAATACAGAAATTGGGACTACTGAGTAAAGCAAGAGTAGTAGTTAAGTGTCTAGTTGACTGTCAGAAAGCAGAAGATCTATTGGAATTGAGGACTGGGGGAAGGGTAGGGGAGTAGTGAAGCCATGGAGTGAAAGGGGGGAGTGAAGATCAGTATCCAGGGAAACAATGCATTTATCAGATAGGAGGTGACATTCACAAAAAGACTGATTATGGAGGCAAACTTCAGCTTCATAGAGAATGCATATGTGTATTTCTGGTTAACAAGACCCTATTCTCAGAGCCTTGGCCAGCCCACAAACAGAACAGGTGAATGAATTTGGAGAAGACTGTTTCTGATAATCTATTCAATTGTGTAACTGAAACGGAAATTAACACCTTGGACTTCACAGCTTAAGTTGTGGCTCCTATATCACAAATGACTTACCTTTGAAGATTCCCTTAGGTTTGAGTTACTTTTAAGCAGATTTGTCAGATAACAGGCTTCTAATTGGGAATTTATAAATAACAGAAGCATTATCGATATCCCCGCAGGGGAAAATACTAGTCAGGCTGAAACAAAAGAAAACCAACAAAGACGTGTTTCTTATCAGGAGATCATAGTTGACCTTCAAAGGACAAGAATTCTGGTCACATTATTTGAAAGAGCCTTTCTGAGGGGCTCCAGATCAAAGCTGGAGCATTTGATGCTGTTTGTGGGCCTGGCTGGGTCTGCCATTAGCCTACCATTATTAGGATTTCTGCAGGGAAGCCACATATTCCTTTTCCAAGGGGAGATTAACACCTGTTATTAGTAGAAAATAAAAAGCCAGTGATGAGAAAATGTAATTGGAATTTATTTCGGTTATAACCAGATCTAACTTCCACTCTGCCACTGCCACCTGACTTGGGTGCTCCTGCCATGACCTTACATGAGTCAGCACAGCTACTACAGGGCTTTAATTTTGTAGGCCAAGTTTGTCATCTCAATTCCAAATAACCCGACTATAGCAAATATGACATTGCTTCTGGGTATTCAGTAAAACATGGGAAAGATGTGCATATTAGATTTAATAAAGACAATCCTCTGGCCATAGCCCCAGCCCGGGCCACCTCTTCATCACTGCAGCCGTCCTTCGCTTCCTTATTTCAATGTTTTCTTTCAAACGCATTCTGTACACGGTTGTTAGACTAATTTTCCTAACATACAATTTAATTCCAACTACTTCCCGATCTTTAAAATCCAATAGAAGCTAGATCTCCCTAACTTATTGCTTCCATTTGCATTTATTGAATTTTTCATGTGTTAAACTCATGATAATCAATAATAAACTGCAGAAGTCTTTGAAATGAAAGGTTTCAGATAAGTTGACGGTTTCCATATTAGGAATTCTTAATATTGTTTTTGATGGAAAACTGAATTGATATATTTTTCTGTATATTCCTACTTCTTGATTTAAAAATTCTTTGTAAACACTGACTAATGCAGGGATACAGTGTGGTAACTATTTAAAACCTGCCACCTTACCTACCCGCTTTCTAGGTTTGCTCTGGATTTGGGAGGAGGAAGTCTTAACTAGGAAATTTTTAAGAATTCATTTTTGAGGTAATTTGCATTCAGCAAAATTTACTCCCTATAGTGTACATTACTAAGAATTTTGAAAATGCATACAGTTGTGTATCTACCACCACAATAAAAACATAGACTAATTCTATCACCTCAAAAATTTTCCCGTAACCTTTGTGGCTAACCCCTCCCCTGACCCTTAGCTCCTGGTAACTATTGCTTTGTTTGCTCTGTCTGTAGTTTTTCCTTTTCCAGAGTTTCATATAAATGGAATCTTACAGTATGTGCTCTTTGAGTCTGACTTTTTTCACTTAGCATAATGTATTGGGGATTCATTCAGTTGTGTATCAATAGTTTACTTTTATTGCTGTATGGTATTTCAACATATGGATGTATCACAATTAGATTATTTACCAGTTGATGGACCTTTGACTTATTTTCCATTCTTGGCTATGATGAAAAAAGCTGCTATAAATGTTTGTGTGCAGGTTTTTGTAAATGTAAATTTTCATTATACTTGAATAAATATCCAGAAGAAGGATTGCTGCATCATATGGCAGCATATGATTAACTATAAAGTTAATATAAAGAAACTGCCAAACTATTTTCCAAAGTGGCTGTACCATTTAGCATTCCTAGCACCTATATAAGTGTTTCAGTTTCTCTATATCCTTGTGAACACTTTGTAGTTAGAGTTAAAAAGAGTGTTTTCAATTTTAGCTATGCTACTAGGAATTTAGTGGCATCCCATTATGATTTTAATTTGCATTTCCCTAATGACTAATTATGGTGAACATTTCTTCATGTACTTACTTGTCATCCATATGTCTTTTATTGGTGAAGTGTCTATTAAAATATTTTGTCCACTTTTAAGGGAGTGTATTAGTTTGATAGGTTGCCATAACAAAATGCTCCAGACTGAGTGGCTTAACCAACAGAAACTTATTTTGTTACAGTTCTAGAGATTACAAGTCCAATATCAAGTTGTAGGCAAATTTGGTTTCTTCTGAAGCTTCTCTCCTTGGCTTGCAGATGACCGCCTTCTGGTTGTATCCTCACATGGTCTTTCATTTGCGTGTGCACATTCTTGGTGATTCTTTGTGTTTAAATTCCTCTTCTTGTAAGGACACCAGTCAGATTGGATTAGTATCTACTCTTAGCAGCATCATTTAACTTAATCACCTCTTTAAAGGTATTTCTCCAAATGTAATCACAATCTGTAGAATGGGGTTTAGGGAATCAACATTTGAATTTTGAGGGCACACAATTCAGCCCATAACAGCGAAGTTGCTTTCTTATTGAATTTTGAGAAGTTCTTATATATTCCAGATACAAGTCTTGTATCAGATATGTGCATTGCAGATATTTTTCCCAGTCTGTGGCTTGTCTTTTCACTTAACAGTGTCTTTTAAAGAGCAAACATTTTAATTTTGTCGAAGTCCAATTTATTAGGTTTTTTTCATTAATTGTGCTTTAGTGTCGTATCTAAAAAGTAATTGACTCACCCAAGGCCACTAAGATTTTCTCATATGTTTTCTTCTAAAAATTTTACCTAATTGCTCTCATTTGCATCATTTGAACTTTAATTATGTTAAGAGTTTTAGGTCTATGATCCATTTAAGGTTAATTTTTGTATATGATGTATGTTCAGGCTCATTTGTGTGTATGTATGTGTGTGGTGTGCAATTGTTCCAGCACGATTTCTTTCTTTTCTTTTCATTTCTTTTTTTAATCCTCACCTGAGGACATGCTTATTGATTTTGGAGAGAGGGGAAGGGAAGGGGAGAGAGAGGAAGAGAAACAGGAATTGGCTGCCTTGTACATGTGCTCCGACCAGGGACTGAACCCACACCTTAGGTATGGGCCCTGACTGAGAATCGAATTCATAAACTTTTGGTTTACAGGACAATGCTCCAACTAGCTGAGCCATACCAGCCAGGAGCCAGTACCATTTCTTGAAAAGACTGTCCTTTCTCCAATGAATTGCCTTTGTAACTTAGAAAAAAAATTATTCAGTTATACATGTACAAGGTTTTTTATCGAGTCTCTCTTTTGTTCTATTGCTTTATATGTCTGTTTTGAAGCCAACATCACATTGTCTTGATTATTGTGGCTTGCTAGTAAGTTTTTTTTCAAAATTGTTTTGGCTTTTTCATACAGCATTTAAAATCATCTTGTTGATTTCTGTAAAACATTATGTTAGGATTTTGATTAGGATTATGTTCATATATAGATAATATCAGAAAGAGTTGACATCTTAACAATACTGAGTCTTCTAGTCTATTGGCATGGTATATCTCTGTAGTTATTTAGGTCTTCTTTGATTTCTTTCATTATTATCTTTTAGTGTCCAGCATACAGATCTTGTATGTATTTTGTTAGATTTACATAAGTATTCAATTTTTGTGCTATTGTAAATAATACTATTTAAAAAATTTAATTTCTTATTGTCCATTGCTAATATATAGAAATAAAATTGGTTTTATATATTGGTGTTGAAGACTATGACCTTACTAAACTTACTCATTAGTTCTACTCCTAGAGAGGAATTTGATCTCTGATATACTGAGGCAACACTTAACATTTCAAACATATTCTCTTTCTTCCTTTCTCCGCTTTCGTTTTTAAGTGGGAGGAAGGATGCCTTAGTCAGCTGCCATAACAAGATATCTCAGACCTGTAGGGTTGGTTTCTGGTGAGGACTTTCTCCTTGGCTTGCAGAAGGAACTGTCTTGCTGTGTCCTTAGATGGCGAGGTGGGGGGGTGGGGTGGGTGGTGGTGGTGGTGGTGGTGGAGTAGTTATTGAGATTAAGAGAGGTGGAGAGAGAGTGCAAGAGAGAACAGCACATCTGGTACCTCATCCTCTCTAAGGGCATCAATCCCATCAGATTAGGGTCCTACCCTTATGACCTCAGTTAGCCTTTATTTCCTTCTTAAGGTCCTCTCTCCAAATACAGTTATATTGGAGGCTAGGGCTTCACATATAAATTTGCAGGGAGTGGGTGGGGATGATACAGCTCATTTTGTAACAAAGAGTTGGCTTTTTAAATTTTTAAATTAACAGTATAATTTAATGAGCCTCTTCAGTTATGTAAAGGTACACCTAGACTCTAGTCTTGGATGGAAAGTGACAGCTAATTATTCTGCATAGTAAGGTAATAGGCAGAACATGAATATCTAATGTTAATATTAGTTCCATATTCTAATTCTTTGATGTTATGTTATATCTTTCTGTTATCACTAATTTTCAATAAGGGTCTGTTACAGATTTTTGTTAGTAGGGTTTGAAGAATAGTGGAGGAGGGATGGCAGCCACACACAGGCTGGGCATGTGTGGAAAGTATGACATCTACAGAAGATAAGGCAGTGAGCAGGAACTGAAAATGTCATGAGAGGTGTCCAGGGTATGCAAGGCTCCTTGAAAATCTTGGAAAGCATATGTAATGAAGGTTTGAGTCATTTTATCTGGATGTTAAAGGGAAAGGGTGACTCCAGATGATTTATAGATTTATGCTTACCCAGATTGTGTTTGTTAGACATTTTATCATATTATGTCTTCACTGCAAACATTGTTTATTCATTTTGTTATCCATCCAACATTTATTTAACTTGTCAAACTATATGACAGGGATATAACATTGAAAGACAGTATACAAATCTTCAAGGAACTCATAGTTTAGGGGGCAAGAGAAACATATGAGCAAGGGATTGTAATACATTGTGATGACTGAGTAAACATACGTACAGCTCTGGAGCCGGGACAAAGAAGGACCTGGTCAAGTCCATTTGGGGAAGGGGTCATGAAGAGTTTTACAGAGGGTGACTATTAAGTCGCATTTTGAAGGGTGAATAGGACAGGCAGACAAGGGAGAAAGCATAATTTTATGCATACAGTGATTAATATATGTTTGAAAGCACAAATATATGAATAGAAGGGAAGTCTAAGAACTACAGTAGCTTAGTATGGCTGGAATGTAGGCCATTTGTAACTCAAATCTCCATGAAAAATGTGTGAAACCGTGCCGTGTGTCTTTCACACCTCTGACAACTAGTAAATAACCAATCATTGAATTGTTATGTGTTGATTTCATAAAAATATTCTTACTATGAAGATGCAGTTTTTTGGTGGAATTGGATTTAAGGGAGACACAAATTTGCTACTTTGCCTTAAGGAAGAGTTTGAAGGAAACAAGATCAATGGTTTCCATCATTGGTCTATGTATTGAACAGTTGATTGTCATTTCATACTTGAAGCACACATTCTTATTCTCTCTGTAGAAAGACCCTTGATAAGTGCCTTGCCCTTAATAGGTGCATAATAAATATTTTGACTAATATATCTTTCTCTTTACAGAGACAAAAGCATACAAAACTGAGGCCTAATTTGTATAGCTTTATCTTCTTTTGGCAGGATGAAAGCTTGCCTGCAAAACCATTGTTTTTGCCTTTTCCTTTTGCTTTCTTCTGTCTTAAGCCCCAGCTCTCTCTTTTTCTTATTACCCTTAACAAGAAGGATTTATAACTCTTATTAGGGGTTTGCTGAAGAGTTAAATAGAAACAAATTGTCATGTAATAGAATTTTTAAAAGAGGAATTTGTGATTGGGAAGGAATAACTGAATCCACATAGAGTTAAAGTTATAGACTATAGTCTAGCACCATTGTTTCAGCAAAAGTTTAAACCATTGAAATTAAGATTTAGCTTCATAATGGATGCTTGCTATGCGAGCTTAGTACACTCTTGTGTTTTGATTTTCCAAGAAGAATGAAAGCTTTTTGCTTGTGCAGTTTTCAACTGGGGCAATTTTGTTCTCCAGCAGACATTTGGCAATGTTTAGACACATTTTTGGCTGTTCCACTGTAGGGGAGGAAGAAGGAAGAGTGCTATTGGCATCTAGTGGGCAGAGGCCAGGGATTCTAAACATATCCTGCAATGCAGAGATAGTCTCCCCACAAGAAAGAATTATCTGGTTCAAAATGTCAATAGTTCTGGGGCTGAGAAACCCTGCTTTAACAGATGTTTGGTTTGGGGTATTACTAGCATACTCAGTGGTATTGCTGTTAGATCCAGGAAGGACCAGGTCATGATAGGGCCAAATAGGTCACAACTATAGACTCGTTGCTGTGTGTGTGTGTGTGTGTGTGTGTGTGTGTGTGTGTGAACCTTGCCAGAAAACACAAATTCTAGTCTGTTAAATAAGGAAACATCATTTATTTCAAGCAGTCTGTGTGTCTAGACAAGCTCCAAGTGATCTGTCAGTTACATAATGTTCCTTGTGCCCTTTAAACATCAACTAAACTATGTATTTACGTGAAAGACTGGAATGACTTTGAGGAGTTGATTTAAAAAAACATTTCTTACACATATGCTTATATTTCTCAGGGCGTGAATATAGTAGCTTTAAAAAGGATTAAATTGATTGGAACTTTGGGGAAACTAATAGGTCCTTCATGAAAAATCCTTGATTCTCTATTATTTTATTTTATAAATTTCCAAAGGGATGTTAGGATGTAGAAAGAGATTCAGAAGTGAGGAGAAAAATCAGAAAATCAGAATGATTTTAGGGTATAATTAAAGACACCATGCATCTTCTTCTCTTAGCAGCTTTTATTGTCATGTATTTTTTGAATGCAGTGCTCTTTAAAGGTTTGAGTGACCAGAAAGTATTCCTTTTTGTTGGTCTTACCAAGAGCTTCCAAATCATAAAATATTCAGAAGATTAGCTTTAGTCTCAAGGCACACTCTTCCAACCCTTCCTTGTTCCCAGCTACCTCTCGTAGTAGGAAGGAAATATAAGCATTTGCCTCTGAACAGTGTGCTTAAGCTTCCTTATACCAACACAGTTTTTCATCAAAGCAAATGAAAAGAAAATAGGAGAAATGAGTTGTTCGATAAGATATGATTTGCTGTTGCCACAAAGAAATCCCCTTATTTCAGAGTGTGGGGCATTCACAATAGACATTTTTTTCCTTGCTCATCTAACAATCTAATGTGTGTATTCCTCGTTGCTGGGCAGCTTTCCTCCACCTGGTGCTTCAAAGATCCAGGAACCAATTCAGCCAATTGCAACCAATGCAGCCAGTTCAGTCTTGTGGCCTCTGCATTATCTGCTTCTAATCAGTGAAGGAGGAAGCAAGGGGGCCTGATTAGCTGCCTCCCAGGCACAAGTCTGAACTATGGGAGGGCAGAACATGGCACATAAAATTTGTTCTATTCCTTTTAGACTTACTATCCTAACTGTCTTTGGCTCACTATACGTGGTCATATATCGTGTCTATCATGGTGATATGGATATTTTAAAAAATTCTTTAATTTTTAAAATTTTGTTTCCTAATTCATGAAGAAAGTTGGGATTTTATAGCGTAATTAAATACATAATCTTTGTTAGTTTTACCTGTATTTTTACATGTATCAACATGAGTTCCACCTGTGTTAACTCATTTGATGCTGAAAATATTTTGTAAGGTAGGTACAAATATTACTCAATTTTAGATCAAATCTTGGCTCAGAAAGGTTAAGAAACTCACTGTTGTGTGGTCATGCTGTAGAGGGAATCAAACCTGATACCAGAGATGAAATGCTAATTGCCCTGACTTATAATGTAAATGCTTCTCTCCCACCTCTATAAGCCCTTTTCACGCCAATTGCCCTGACTTATGATGTAAATGTTTCTCTTTTACCTCTGTAAACCCTTTTCGCACCAAATCTATACCACGCCTCCCAAGACTCCTACCCCACTTAGCCCAGCATAAAGGGAATGCGGGGCTATTGTTCTGGGCTCAGAATTTGGAGTTTGTCTCCTCTGGGCCGGTGCACGTAAGTAAAGATCGTTCTCCTAACCCCTCAGTGTCTGGTCGTTTCATTTTTCCTTAACAATGCATAGCACAGCCAAGAGAGTCACCCACAGAGCCCATGTTTTTAAAGATGTGTTCCATAAGATGTTAAATTAAAAGATTAGTTAGAGTGTCCAGTGAGTGGGAATCAGATGGTTATGCCATGTGTAAGGACTATGGGAAAAGATGCATGAGGAGTATATGATAAAGGGTTTAAAAAAGCAATATTTGAACAGCATGAAAGCCTAATGAGAACGAAGTCTAAATCTTGGGAAAATTGTGAAGGACTAAGATCATCCAAACTTGAACAGGGCGGATATCATGATGCCTCATGCACAGTGTGGTTGTTGGGCATGGGAAGAAGAGGGAGATTCTGTCGATGTTCGGCTTTACCAAGACAGTCAGAAACTTAAGGAGGGCTGGTCAGACTGTAGACTTTTAGTGATCAAGGTAGCTTTTCTCTCTGTAATTTTTAAGTGAAAGCTTTGTTGTTAGAGGATTTGGCTCTCCTTTGACATTTTTTCTTTCTTTTTATTCCAATATGTCCTTTTTTTCTCTATCTGCCGTAGATGAAAGTCAGATATTTATATTATGCTAAGATACCAGTAAGAAAGTGAGTGAAATCTAGGAAGAACTACTTGTCATACTTCAGAAACAATTTTATGTACACTCATTGGCTACTAACAGACAATGTTTAGATTTTCAAACACTGGTTTACATCTCAAAGTTTGTGACATTTTTCCATACTCATTTCCCCTTAAGCTAATTTTGCCCCCCTTTGGAGATAGACAAACTCATATTTTATGTCTGCCATCTCCTTGGCTTTGTTCACACATGAATGTACTGCCAAATTTGAAATTCCTCCTAGTGAGAAAGATATATCCTAGTTTTTGGCTCTACATTTCTGATTATCCTAAAAGCAATGGCAGCACCAGAACTTTTTCAGAATGGAACAATTAAAATTAATTAGTAAGAGGAGAAAACAGTTTGTTATACTGTAATAGTTATACTTCACCAAAATATTTGATTAGTTGACTGAGTATATGAAGATATTGTTGGGTTAATCTCACAAAAACATTTTTTGTATTTTTTAAAACTCTCTTTCATTATTCTGTGGCACACCTTTGAGCATATTTAGATTGCTTACATTTTAAAAAGGAATTTGGGCATATTTCCCCTGTGAAATATCATTAATAAGGCATCACATATAATTAGAAAAAACAGTGTAGCACAGATGAGAAGAGAAAATGTGTTTTGGCTGAAACATGTTGTGGTGCATATTAGTATGCCTTTAGATCCAAGGAACATTTGATAATTGAGTGCAATAACTCTAAAAGAAGCCTTGAAGTTTTTTGGAAGTATATATATGGTTTTAGGTGCAAACTAAAATAATAATGTGAAAAGTAACCCAACAGGTAGATAATAAACCAGCAGAAATTGTATAGAGTTACAACCATACAGGTGAAAGTAATATCCAAAATTGAAACAAAAACATAACTTTGGGAGGAGAGGAGCTGTTCTCAGTTGACATTGTAAATGGCAGTGTCTTTTGATATGGGGGAAAAATAACTTAATGCTTGATTTTCATGTGGTTATTGTAAATTTTTGTTTATGCACAGTAGAGAGACCGTTTTGCACCTTCTCCAAATAAAAAGAGCATTCCATAGTCTCATGTGTGTTTTATTTTCCTGATAGGCATTTGTTCTCTCCCCAGGGGTCTGAGTTGACCTTCATGTGAGTTATAATTAAAGCTGGGA
This sequence comes from Mormoops blainvillei, assembly GCA_004026545.1. NCBI lineage: Eukaryota > Metazoa > Chordata > Mammalia > Chiroptera > Mormoopidae > Mormoops > Mormoops blainvillei. Next base: position 57,158 of record PVJD01007882.1, read on the forward strand.
AAAAGAGTATATAATAATAACAATTGTTTCCTTGTAAATCTTTCCCTGAAGCTATGGAGCCTTTCTGAAATTTGCTATTTACTTAAAAGGCATATGAGGTCTGTCCAGGAAAAGTCTAGCCATTGTTAATATAACAACAATGGTTTTCATGACACTGATGTAACCTGGCAGCCAAGGAAAGTGGACTGGAGTGTGTATGTGTGAACAATGACGACTTCACTGTACTAGTCAGTGAGGGCCATAGATACTGTTGAGTGAGCATGTGTACTATGTGGCCCTTGCATTCAAAATGACTGAGTAGAGCAATGAATCTGCATCAAATTTTGCACTAAGCTTGAGCATTCCTCTGCAGAAACTATTCAAATGATTCAAAAGGCCACATCTATGGGCAATGGGTTATTGGCAGCTTCATCATGACAATGCACGTGCTCACGCATCATGTCTCTGGCAGAGTTTTTTGGGGAAGCATCAAATCACCCAAGTGATTCAGCACCCCCTACAGTCCAGATTTGGCACCCTGTGGCTTCTGGCTTTTCCCAAAACTAAAATCACCTTTGAAAAGAAAGATTTCAGACTTTCAATGAGATTCAGGATAATACAACAGGGAAGCTGAAGGCGATTGGGAGAACCGTGTGAGGTTCCAAGGTGCCAGTTTTGAAGGGTACCGAGACATCATTGTCCTATGTACAGTGATTCTTGTGTTTTTTATCTTCTTCAGTAGATGTTTCTATTTTTCATATTACATAGCTGGATACCTTCTGGGCAGACCTTGTATTATTTATTTGTTTGTTTTAGATTTTTCCATTTTAACAGCAGACATTATAAATTGATGTATAAACTAAGCAGAGCTTGGGCTTATAGGTTGTCCTGTTTTAGGAAAGAAGCTTTACTAAAACAACTGATTTTAGTCTCATTCTTTACCCCTCCTTTACTTTTTGTTTCACATCTATAATCTAGACGCAGCCTCTCACTGTGAAATACTTGGGGAGAACAGCTTCGAAACCATCATTCTATCGCATGAGAGTTTTATATCGGCACTCTTGTGTTGGTTATGAAAAGTGGTCATATTTTTAGGCTGGAGAATGAGAGTAATAAAAATATTTTTAAAATTTAAATTCTATGTAAAAGGGGGATTCTTTTCTATATAAAATGTAACCCTCATAAAATAACAAAAGTTACTGTTTATAATGACACCTCAAAAAGCATTATTATTAAAACAATAAAATAATGCAAATGGTCGTTGGATCTTTTAGCTTGAATCTTTCCATATTTTGCCATGTAAATGCATACTTTTTGCCCAAATTTTTGAAGGAAAAATAGGATGAATATTATATATGGGCAGTGCCTGAAATACCTTGTATCTCTTCTTATTTTTTTGTAATTATTTGTTACATAAAATTTCTTATACCATAATATGTTCAAAAATAAATGCAAAAATTCCCTTACGATTGAGAAAACAAGCATCTAAATAGATAAAGAAGAAAAATATAATTAAATGTTAAATATAAATTGAATTAAAAAATTAAAACGAAAGATTTTTTTTTCATGAAAGTTTGGACCAAAAAAATGGATGCACATCGTGCATGGCAAAATACATTAACTGCTTCAATGGCACCTGACAGAAGCAAGTCTAACTCCCAACTACCCATCTATGGTTATGCGAGACAATAAAAACACAGGCAGCTGCATTCCCAAAACATTAAAAATCTTTTAGGTATTTATTATAGCCTAAAGCTAATACCCTCTGCCCAAAGCTTCTAAAAAGAAACAACCCTGAATGATTTGTACTTTTCTTTCTTGGACCTCTCATAGGGTGATGGAAATGGCCCACAGAGAAGGCTTTAGGCAAAAGGAACTAAAGCCCAGAGTTTTGTGCTTCCTGCGTACTCATTCCCTGGAGTGCTCTCTTGGGGACAAAGTGTCTTTCCTTTTCTTCACAGGATCACCCCAAACCCTTTTTTTGTTAAAAGGCCCATAATTTGCCGAAAGACATTTACTGCAAAGATGGCTACCCAGATGTCTTCTTGTCCTTTAACTTTAATGACCTGTATTGTCATTGCATGTATGAAGTCCCCTCGAAGGTTTGCTGGGCATTCCCAAGAGGTCTGAGATTCAGCCTTACTTTCAGGAAACAGCCTGTCTGCTGCTCTAATAAAGCAACAGCAGTAGCAGCAGCAGCAACTCCACAAATTGCATAAATAAACAATATGTGACAAGGGCAGTAGGAGTGATAAAAACAATAACTTTTATTTTCAGAGTCACAGGAGAGAGAAAGACTGCAGATGAGAGGAATCAAAGAACTTTTTATTTGGGAGTTAATTGTTTTGTTCTGTGGATCTAGAACAATGTGAATGATTTAAAGTGGCAAAGAAGATGGTGAATGAAAGGCTACTCTAGTGGGGAAGAGATGAGGAAAAGAATAAAGGAAGAAATATCCAAGTGCAAGAGTGAGTAGATCCACTCATGGGATGATTTCTGTGGAAGACAAGAGAGAGATACAAGGGGAAAGCCAGTTGGAGCCGTATTATACAGTGGCATAAATGAAAAGAGAAAGTCTTCATGTTTTATTATAGGTAATGGAAAGTACTTGGAGGACCTTGAGCAGTGAAGTGGCATACACAATACAGAATTTTGAAAGATTCATCTGATTGCCATATGGAGGATGAACTGAAGTAGAGGGGATTAAAGGGAGGTCGTTTCAGAGACAGACCTATGGAATCGTAGTAGAAGCGTGAGGAGCGTGTGCAAGGAGCAGAAGGATGTTAGAAGTGCGAGCAGGACTGAGGGAGGCTTTGTTTCGGAGATGTTTCATACCTGGGCTGAGTCAAAACATGAGGACCAAATTTTGAGACATTTTCAAGATTTATAACCTACACGTACTGTTATTTTATTTATTTGTATTTAAAAAAAGCATGTTTAGAGAAAAATTTATCTCTTCTAATGCTTATTTTAGAAAAAAATTACAATATAACAGTTTGTATATTGCTACAGACCCCGCCGCCCCAAAGTTGTCTGCAGGCCAGGGACTGACAGTCTATAGCCTGCGGTCAAATCTAGGCTGTTTGTTTCTGTAAGTGCACAGCCGTGCTCATTTTTTAAGTGTATTGTCTACCTATGGCAGCTTTTGTGCTTCAAAGCAGAGTTGAATATTTACAAGAGAGACTATAGGGTCCACAAAACCCAACATGTTTTCTTTCTTGTCTTTTACAGAAAGAGTTTGCTGACCCTTGGTCTGGAGTTATTGGGTAATTCCAGATAAATCAACTAAGTAAACTTCATTTCTGATTGCTCATGCTGGCTTGTAGCAACAAGTTCCAGGAAACCAGAGCTTCCATGTATCAAATTAAATTGAACACGTATCTTGAAATGATTGTGCATTGCTGTGTTCCCTAGAGGACATGATTATAATCATGAATTCCTTTTACTTTACTTTGGTAGCATTTAAGTTCAGTTAAAAAAAAACAATGTCCTTTTTGAGCTTATAACCTGACAGGAGTTTATGTAGTCAGTTTTCTTAGCTGGCTTCCAGATATAGGATCTAGATTTCAAGCAAATTCAATCAAGGGTAAATTTTGGTTCCTTCTGCCAAGAAAAGTGGTAGTCAATGCTGCTAGTTAGCTGAAGCATCATGACAATGATAAAAACAAAACCCCTAAGATTTATTGAGCACTGTGATATTTTGGATGCTGCTCAATTGCCGGTATTATGTAAAATAATACAAAAATCCTATGATATAAGTAAGTTTTAAAATTATCTTTTTCTGATAGATAAGTAACCTGTGTGTTAGTGTTAGATAACAAGCCCCAGGCCAACAGCTGGTAATTAGGGCAACTAGGATTTGAATACAGATACAGTAAAAATTTATTAGAATATCTGTCCACCTCACCTGCTCAGGGCATCGCCCCTTCCTTCCACCTATTGCTATAGAGCCATCTTTTTACTGTGTGAGCCTCGTTCCAGCCATAATAGATTGGTCCAGGGATGCATACCAGAAGCCAGATAAAAGCTGAGCTGATTAGAGCCCTGCCTTTAGATTTTGTATGGGACTAAATTTTCTGATTCATTCTACTTTCTCTTGAAGAGATGAAGTTTGCAAATTTGTGATACCTTACATAACATAAAAATTACTTATGAATACAGATCATGGTGAGTGTGTTTGATGTAAGCAAGACAAAAGTTAAAGAGTTTGGTGAGTGTGTGTTAGTTCACCAAGGATATTAATTACCTGAATGTTAAGCAGTAACACTGATTTACAGACACACCTCCTGCTGAAAAAGTAGAGCTAGAGAAAGCATCTGTCAATCAGGGTTCAGTGCAAGAAATAGCACCCACTCTCAGTACATTTAATGGGAACCAAGGAACACGGAAAATTAGTTGATTGCAACGCCTGCTGGAATGGCTGGGGCAGTGGAGGCCAGAGGGGCTGCCTCCAGACCATCATGAAACTGAGACCTAGAGCTGAGATCCAGGGAGCTGCTACCACCACCATAGCACAACAGCTTTTCTTCACATTCACAAAACTGGTGACTAGATATATAATGAGACATCTTGCTGCTGCTGCAACATGACCCACCAACTCTCCTTGTTAGTACCAAAACAGTGAGAAGATGACCTCCCTCTCCTTGCTTTCTGACTCTTTCAAGAATGCATCTCATTCGCCGATCCCATTTTAGGATACTCTAGTTGACTGGTCTTTGGGGACGTGGAGTTTTTAGCTTTGTAGCTCCTGTACGATGAGAGTGTAAGGAGCTTTGCAGCTCCTGTGATAAGGGATGGAAGTCATTGGTAGGGGATGCCAAGTCCCAAAAGGACATATTTATCACAGAGCCAAGCAGTAGCAGTGGTCAAAATAGCTTGGGTATATATGATCCAATCCCAGATCTGTGACAGAGCTAGTACCAACCTCACTGCTCTTTGAGGTTGCCCCTCTGGAGGTAGGGTGCCTTGAACCTGGACTGAAGTTCAGCTTCTCTTAATGGCAAGGAGTTATGGAATTATTGCTCTGTTTTTTTGCTGTGATTGAAAACAGGATCACGTCTTTTCTGGAGGGCGGTTCATGGCATAGCTGGATTCAGTATGGCCACTGAGGCTTCTTTTTCTGTGAACTCACACGTCTTATGGAGAAAATAATGAAAGGTTATCTAGAGCTTCTTGTCTTAGGACTAGCCATCTCCTAACTTGCTCTGTTGCCTGTGTTGCTGGAAGTTTAAAGGAATATGTATGATATTTTAAGACAGAATACCTAATGATAAGAATATTAAATTAATTAGATATTGCCTAGAAGTTTACTGGCTAGGCAAGACTTACACTAAACAGAGCTCAAAGAAGAATAAAGAATGGGAGACAAATTGTTTAATGATTTTTTTCACTATTGAAATTTTGAAGTGTCTCTTGTGGTCCAACTGTGTAAACTTTTTTCTTCTCTGTTTATTCATTTTTGGTGATTCAGAAAACTGCAAGTAGTGAGACTGTCCTAACTCTGGTCATATGAGTAAGTGTTGAGTTGAAAAATGTACAGTGTATACCACATTGACAATTTTCCATTTTTTTACCCTACTGTTGTTCTTTTTCATAGACCACACAATAAGTAGGTCAAGAATGGTAGGTTTGGGAGCATTATTGATAGGCGCATAAAGCAGTTACTTGGGATCTTTTTCTAAGATCTTGGAATACAATTTTTATGGTCAGTGGTTCTCCAAATGTCCTACTCTGAAGACTCACTTAAAAAGAGAAATAACCTAATATGTCAATGTTCTTGCAATATCCCTTTGGGATATTGCCCTCTGTAGCATGTTCATTCTATCCTACCAAGCCAAATGTTCAGAAAAGTGCTTGGTCCTACACCATCGTTAGAGAATTGCTCTTTTAGAAAGAATTTGCCTCTTTCCCCAGTAACTTTTAGTGAGACAGAATGCCTGACAATTTTTAGTATCCAAGTGGCGTAAATTCTGTAAATTCAGCACATTTAATCTAAATTTTTCACTGATCTTGCCTTCAATACCAGCTTCACACACCACCAACTCACAAATCATATGAATTACAATAGGAATGGATATTCACATGACAGCACATTATTACCTTATAATTTACTGTATAATATGTGAGATTTTGAGTTGTCTTTTCTCAGAGATATTTTAACCTGGACACAATATATTTTCATTTCTCTTTGTTCTATTTTTTGGTTAGTATCTTCTGCTATGATTAATATTGCCTCCATAATGAAAGCTGTATTGGAAAAATACATAACCTTTTATATATTTTTAAAAGAGCTTTTTTCTGCCCCCTATAATCAAAAAGGATGCCAAAAGAAGACTCAAGACCCTCAGCAGCAAAAAATAAGTGAAAAAAAGTCTTAAAACATATTACTATCCTAGAAAGAAAAATCATAAAAATGAAAAAGTAAGTAATCTATCTTATTTATGTTTATTCTCTTTGCAATAATAATCTATATGTCTTGGAAACCTCTCAAATAACTTCCATTAATTGCAATGAATTTTTTTTTTGAGACAGACATATCGAAAAGGAGGGCTATCAACTACCAAAAATCTCTCGGGCAAATTTAAACAATGTACTGTCATTAGATACTTGACATATTACCAGTATTAGTCACTTACACCACTGTTTTTTTTCTTCCCTGTACTATTTCCTGGGAATAAAATAAACCCATTTGAGTTCAGGTCCAACTATTGGTCCTTGTCCAGAAGCTAAAGCTCAAGTTCACAACTAATTTATTAGTGAGAATGAAAACAAAGCTGTAGGGAAGTGCTGTCTTGGTTCTTTTCCCTTCTTTTAGTCTGTGTTCAATATGTACACACATGTTTATTTAAAGAATATTTATGAAGGACCACTAACTACACCATTAGCCTTTTAAGAACACTCATACACCTAATCTTATTCTTGGGGATAAATCACAGAATTATGAAAATGTTTGCAAAGAAGGAGAAAGAATTTATGAGACGTGGTAAGCAACTGAGGATAGATAAAGTGAATCATAAGGATGGAAGCCGATGTACAGTATTTTAGGAGAGATGAGCAATATGTGAGACCTTTTGACTGGAGAGTATGCTCGATTGGAATGTGGATGTTCAGATTTGAAGATGGGGTATAAACAGCACAGTGAAGTCTTTGTAAGGCAAAGGAAAAGTTAAGGTATTTTATCTTTGCCAGCAGGTAAAAAAATAATCTGAAGGCATATGTCAAAGGACTAATTTACTTACATAGCAATTTTAAAAAGTACCAAAGACATTTTGCTTTTGCTCCACAAACATGAGACATGTACAGTTTATGATCTGAGGTAGTGAAACTAGTTTTCAGGACATGTCACAGCCAGTCATGAATTCTAAATCTTATTTATTTCCAATACAAGCATTACCATGCAGAGACAAAATAGAGAAGGCTTATAAAACATTCATCAAAGAAAAAAATGCAGTACCTTGACTTGAAAAGATGAAAACAACCTATTTGAAGGAGAAGCTGAAATTGATTTCCATGTATTCACTTTTCTGCAAAAAAAAAGCTACTGATAGTGGCTGATCACATGGGCAGAATTGAGAAACTGTGATATTATCCTATCCCCAACTCCTCCACCAATGCAAAGACTGCGATTCAAGCACAAGGTGAATACATCAGTCCTGGATCTGCTTGCATTTGCCAGTTCCTGATTACATGGGAAGTTCCAGCACAGACCATAATAACTTCCTTCAGAATCATACTAATTGGGGAAAAGGACTCTATTATTTGGGTAAAAATAATGAGTGTGCTGCAACAAAGATAGTGACTTTCTAGTGACAGCACTATTGTAGACATACATCGAACACTGAATAGCGGATTAAAATAGACACAGTGTTCAACAGTCATATTTAATAGTGGTACCCTTTTCTCAGAAATTTTCTCTGTTTTAGGCATCCCCTCCTTACTAAAACTGTTGTTTGATGCTATATTGCCATGGTGTGTACTTCTCTTCTTTTACCACCACTTCTAGGGAATTGCAGAAAAAGTGTTAGGGATACAAAATGCGAGAGAATCCATGTTCTTGGAGATGGAGAAGGACCCTGGTCTGGAGTATGAATAGTGATGGGTATTCCCAGGAGCCTGAATTGCTAGGTGGAGTTCTGGATACATTTCCCCCTTACATTTCCCATGGAAATGTTTCCCTGAAGACATTTTCCTTATACTGCAGAGTACAGCACAAGCTCGATGAACAGATAAGCATGATGGCTAATGCCGTGTCTGCAGTTCCTACTGGAGCTTTCCTGGAACTCGCACCATCAAGTAGTCATAACCGCTTAACCACCCTCTTTCTCCAGAAGACTCCTTTCTTCCATTCCCTTGAGAGGAATTACTATTGGAACGTTCTTTGTTTCTTTCAGAAATTGGGTTTTGGAATCCCAGTTCCTATATCCAGAAAAGAGCTTGCTCCTGCAAGCTCACACACAGCACAACAAGCCCTAAGGTTACTCCTGATGTTTTTGCACTAGTGCTGCTACCTGACACCTAGACCTTGGGCAAGCTTTCTTCATTCTGGTCTGGTACTATGAAGTGATTGGAGAGGAGGATTTCTTACATTTCTTCCAGTTCTAACATTGTGATTCTTGATAATTTGGATGCTCTGCTGGAGCTGATGGCAGCTGGTTAATCAGGTCATCTAGGAAGCAGGTGCCAAGTATATGCAAGAGGTTTATTGGAGGAAAAGCTTCAACGATGAATGGGCAGGGAGCCCAGGGAGGCTGGGAAAGCAAATACATACCAGTAATGTTATATACACCATTGCATGTAATTGTCACAGCTACTCTACATGATGGTGAGTTAGCAGAACAATGGTCCCCTAAAGATGTCTGTGTTCTAATCCCTGTAACCTATAAATATGTTATGCTATATGGCAGTGATTTTCAAGTGTTGTGCCACAAAAAATTTTAAAACATTTAGTCAGGTGTACTGACCTTTTTTCCCTTAGACTGGCGAATAAAAAAATGACAACAGCCAACACAACAATAGCCATCCTGCGTGAATGAATCAAAGCTATACCCATCTTTTGTCAGATTCCAAAAATATACGTTTTTGGTGTGCCACAGAATTTTAATAATTAGTTTGTGTGTGTGGCATGGGAAGAAAAAGGTTGAAAATGGCAAAGGGGAAATTTGCCGAAGGAATTAAGATTGCTAATCAGTTGACTTTAAGATATGGAGATTATTTTGGATGGTCTGGGTGGGGCTACTGTAATCACAAGGATCCTTACAAATGGAAAAAGGATGCAGAAGAGAGAGAAACAGAAAGGGCAGCACAAGGAGGGTTTGGCTCAACACTGCTGGCTTTGAAGGTGGAGGCATGGGGTCATGAACCAAATTATGTGGACTGGCCTCTAAAAGCTGGAAGTGGAAAAGGAAACAGGCTTTCCCTTCAAGCTTCCAGAAGGAATGCAACCGTGCTGACACCTTGATTTTAGCCTAGCGAGATCCACTTTGAATTTCTTACCTCCAGAACTGTAAGATCAATAAATTTGTATTGTTTTAAGCCACCAAGTTTGTGGTAATTTGTAATAACACCAATATAAAACCAATACAGGTGATTATTTTTATTTTAATGTTATAAATAAGAGAACTGAGACTTAGAGCGGTTAAGCAAGATTCTCATGATCACATGGCTAGTTAAAGGCGGAAGAGTCAAATCCAGACCTGTTTATTTCTAAAGCCTACACCCTGTTAGGCGGGCTGCCTGAAACTGTTACCTGGAACCCCGCGGATGTCCTTGGCAGGTCTCTGGCTCAGGACTTTCTTGCTTGGCTAAGTGGGCCACTCCAGTGTGTTCTCCTAGCTAGGTGCTTTTCCTGGTTCTTGGTTCAGAGCATCTTCAGTTCATCTTGACAAAGTTCAGCTCCGAAGGGCAATACTTTCCATGCCTTTCTGTCCAGAGCTTGACAGTGCCCCCAGTTACAGCTCTTGAGACCCCCCGTGCTGCTGAAAGTCAAGAAAAAGGAATTGTGTTCCCGGGACATTTCTTATATTAACAGCCATTCCTTTTCATCCATTGCAAATCCCCTTTTCTGCCTCTTTCCATTCTCTAAAACTGGCTTGCCCTTGACACTTACTTTCCATTCTTAGAAAACACGAGATGGATTCTGAGTAGGGAATAACCCAGGGCGTATACATTTGTCTTCCCTTCCTTTCTCCCTCCCTCCCTTCCTTTTTCTCTTTTTACCCTACCATTGGCTCACAATTTTCAGGGCACAAGAAACAGAACTCCCAGCCATACAGTTGGCTCTGGTTACATTCCTCATAACACCTTTTATTTACTTTATGGATTCAAAAAGTTTTTCTGAGCTAGCCTCTGAATTTAACAATTCTTTTTACGTACTGTCATCGGGAACATGTATTATTAGCTGCGTATAAAAGATAGTGACAGAAGTTTAAAACACAATTCGATCATAAGCTGGGGCAGGATAACACTGATAGTCTGTTAGTGAGTTAGACTATACAGCAGCTGTGGACTACCCTGCCGACATTTGCACAGAGGAAGCATGTGCTGTTTGATCGCTGAGGAGTGAGTGGTTTTGGCCTTGTCCCTTAAGCAAAAACTGGGGTGACCCAAATAAATTATTTTAGTTCTATGTGTTTTATGAGCTGTACAGCAGTTGAAGCCCAAATTTAATGACTTATTTTACACATTTTCCCACAAGTCTTTCCTTCTTGGAAACCTAAGACATCCAGAGTTATGATGGGTTATCAGAGAAAGTGAGGACAGGGTTCATTATTCTCGAAATATTACTACCCATAGGAGTGCACAACAGTTGAGAATTTGGCTATTTTGATAGTTACTTTGTGTTAAATGAACTCACATATGTTTTGGATTTTGCCATAAATGTAAAATTGTACCTTAAGAATTGAGACAAGAGGCTCTTAATTCTTGGAACATTTTATTTTCCTGTATTATTGTACTTTCTAGTTTGGTTATTTTTCTAAAACCTAAAATTGTTTAGGATCAAATTCCAAATTTCTGTTTTTAACCCATAGGTTATTGTGGAGTATTTGTATGAAATTATACATGGCTTGGTTTTTTTATAAAAATAAACTTTTAATTTTAGAATATTTTTTGAGTTACAGAAAAGATGTAAAACATAGTACAGAGAGTTCTCATGTGCTTTTCTTCCAGTTTCTCCTATTAAATCACCTTATGCCATTGTGATACACTTGTCACAAGTATGAAGCCATCCGTCATACATTATTATTAACTAGATTCCACGCTTTAGTCAGATTGTCCTTGTTATTTTTTTCTTTAAGGCCCCCTCCTGTCCCAGGACCCATACTGCATTTCCAGTCAGTCATCATGTCTCCTCAGCCTCCTGCTCTGTGATAGTCTTTTAGGCTTCCCTTGTTTTTCATGACCTTGACATTTTTTAGGAGTACTGGTCAGGTGTTTTGCAGAACATCCTTTAATTGGGATTTGTCTGATGTTTTTCTAACGGTTAGACCAAAGTTATGGGTTTTGGAGAGAAAGACCACAGAGGCAAACTGTCCTTCTCATCACATCATATAAAGGGTACATTCTATCAACTTGTGTTATCACTAATGAAAATCTTCATTACTGGCCAAGGTGAGGTGTGCCTGGTTTTTCCACTGTAAAGCTTCCTTCTCCCTGTCCATCCTCACCACCTGCCGAACTCTCCTCTTCGGCAACAAGTCACTGTGGAGTCCACACTGAGGAGTTAGATTCATGGTGTTGCTCAAAAGCTCTCTTGGAGGGAAAGTATTTATGTAAATTACTTTTGTAAGTAAGAATTCTTTGTCAGAAAGATTCTCTTCATCCCCATTTGTTTATCATGGCTTGATTTTAATCTCTCCTATATTCCTTTTCCCCTTTTTAAAGATAATTTGATAAAGAAGGGAAGGCATGTGTATAAAAAACGGCCATATTTCAATGCCTGGAGGTTGGCAAAGTAGGTTTACTGTTGTGAGTGCACAAAACACAATTTATTCCTGAATTAATATTGATTATTATATCATTTCCATATGAACAAATGTAAACATACTTTGCCCACCCTGTATTTAAGATGTTATCACTTGGAAGAAACATCCTACTTATAGAAGTATAAAAAAAGTGAAGTATATTGTTTAGTGAAGATGAAACTATTTCTTAAACTTTTGATGCAAAAATTTAAAATAATTTTGTCCTGTTTCACAAGATTTGAAACATCACCCCAAATTAAATCACTTTGAAATTCGTTATATGTATAATAAAGTATTTGGTTTGGGGGTTATCCTTATTTTGTAATTATACGAATTGTGTTTTGCACAGAATAGAGTATATTATATATTATTCATGAGATTACGAAAGTTCAAAAGGTTTTGTCATTTCAATGTAAATTGTGTACAGTTCTCTGTTAGTTATTCTATTTTCCTTAATGCCTTTTTACTTTCTTTTGTTTGGCTCATTTTCTTGTACATTGATTCCATTTGTAGAGATTCATAGGTTCATAAAATGTTAGAGTAGAACATCTTTAAAAATGATCTAATTCACTTCTTATTTAATAAGGCATCCAAGAGCCTTGGCACAGGTTATCAGCTAGCAAGGACAGAGTCAGGCTGGGATGCAAGACTTTTGACTGTGAGGCCAACAATATTTTCCCCACTATATAACAATGCTTTGTTTTTATTAGACGTGGAAATTTCACTGTTAATTAGCATATTGTTTTGAAATACAGGTTTTTTTTTTTCCATGTGGCACAAACTTGATTGCTTTAGTTGTTCCTTTCTCTTTGTCTTTGGCCTGAGGTTTCCAATAGAGCCAGAGAAATTTACCCCTTGAAACTTGCTTTCAGCATTTTTACCAGCGTGGAGGAAACATAGGCTCTGTTGTGAATTGAATTCACATATTCGTATATATGTATTTCTTAAGTAGCTAAGAGAATTCAGATCCATCTGCTGTCTATTGAAGGCATCACAACATCTTTTAAAATCTCCTGGATCAAGTCTAAAAAATATTATATTACTAATGTACCTTAAGATTAAAGGAGAGGCAATCTGAAGTGGTTGAAAAAGAGTTTTGAGAGAATCCACTCGTCTTTAACACAGTGATTCTACCTGATATAGAAATGGAAACATTTCTCTTTGTAAATTTCATATGCTATGATTGCATATGCAGTGCATATTTTATTTTTATTCACATAAGAAGAAAATCTTATTCTGTATGTATGTAGCTTCAGAGAAATAAAAAAAATAAAGAAAATAAAATAAGTATTGATTGTTTTAGAGTGTACACGTGGCTGTGATGTTTTCTATCCACATTGCCAAGACAAAGTAAAACATTGTTCTAGGACTGATCACTTTTTCACTTAAGAAAGTAGACTTAAAACATTCAAATTCTAAATTAGCAAAAAGGGACTTCACACAATCTGTTTACGAGCTTGTTTGATAGTCTGGTACATTCATCACAACAAGGTCTTAGAATCTTGCAGATTATTCTTTCTCTGTCTACATTTTTGCTTCTAGCAAGCTGTTCTGCTTTTGTTAATGAAGTCTCACTCTGAAGTAGTTGCTTTCTTCTCTTTTCCAAATGGATGGTACATCACTTGGTATGACGAAATTGGAATTTGGGAAAGGGAAGTTTGTTTTCCATGCTGGAAATACCTTGCAGTGTCCTTGTCGATCTGGATCTAATATTTTACTAAGTATTTGCAACAACAACCCTGGTAAGAACGAAAGCAGAAGATGAACCTGGGAAAGTTTTCCGCAAACTGAGTACCTTCTTCTTTCAGAAATCGCACAGCAAGGTTACCATTTGACATTCAGCATTTGTGCATCTGATGATGAATAGAGTTCCTTACCGAACCTTTGTTTCTCCAGGCTTCACCAACGGGTGTAATAGAATTGCTGTCATCATTGTCATCGTCATCTTCATCATCATCATCAAAATTTCTTTGTACGACTGTTCCAGCATTGTGGGACTCCCACATGTGTTTGTGAATTCAACATTCCCCATGCGATCACCCTTTTCTCACCAGCTGGTAGCTGGCTGCACGGGCCTCAGCTCCCACGCTGAGGAGCAGTGGGAGCAGCGGGCCCAGTGCCAGAGCGCAGTGCTCCTGGATTGCTGGCTGCCTCCCTTTTGATCTGGTAACATGGCCCCACTCCTCCTCCACCGTGAGGGTCAAAGTAATACTCTTACAGCTACGTGTGGAAGCGTGGCCAACACTTTCCTCCACTACTTGTACCAGGTTACAGTCACAGTTCCCTTTAGATGTTTCACTGATATAGTTATATTATTATTATTTTTTAATTTGCCATTTTATTGCAGTCTTTCTCCCCCATGCCTAGGCTTTAGCTGAATCTGAGGGCAATCTTAACAGCACATTATTGTGCTATTTCAAAATCGTTCTTCAACTGCCATCTATTATCTGTGATGAGGCTTGTGTATGGAACTATCCCTTTCTTCTAGGTGAGTTCCATTAAACAAATTGAACCCTTCCCTCATCCTGGATATGTCTGAATTTCCAGTGTATGTGCCAGGACCATTGAAGACTTTTGCAGCCTTAAGCACCTTTATTTTTGGAGGCTTCAGCCACCTCATAGAAAACAAATTAAATGTACATACAATCCAACATTAAATATAATTTTGATATAGCAAAATTTGGAAATATTTTTTATAAATGTGCTCTGAAATTACATTCTTATGAATAACTCATTTAATTTATGTGTGGCTATGACTTCTTTGCAGTTATTAGGTACCCTTTGGAAATCTTTTCTGGTAAAATCATCTAATGCAAAAAGTTTTAAAATATAGTTTCTTATAATTCTAGAATTTAAAGTTAACTAAGTCACCATAATACATTTGTGGACAATTGGTGATTAATTTTATTTTCTTTGTATGTATGTATTTATTTATTTATTTTAGAGAGAGGGGAAGGGAGGGAGAAAACGAGGGACAGAAACATCGATGAGAGAGAGAAATTTCGATCGGTTGCATCTTATACATGTCCCATGTGGACAAAACCTGCTGCCTAGGCATATGCCCTGACCAGGTATTGAACCGGTGACCTTTTGCTTTGTGGGACAACTCCCAACTAACTGAGCCACACTAGTCAGGGCTATATTTTGATATCAATAATAGTTTTTCATAAGGCCTTGAAAAGATTCAGTGTCCCCAAAAGTCTGTCTATAGTGCCTAATAGGTTAACAACACCCTGGAGTTCATAGCTGCTCTAGGATACTTTGGATACTTTAAATCGAAGTGTTGCATGGAGTCTTTCCTTCCTCCCCCCTTCTCTCCTTCCCACCTTTCTTCCCTCTCTCCCTTCCTTCCTTTCTTATTAAATACTCACTGAGCCCTAACTATGTGTTTTTAACATCATAAAATGGATTATTGTATGCTGTATATGTGATTCTTTCACCTGTTTGGGTGTTGAATATAAAACTAAAAGTGATGAATAATGAAGTAGAGGCCTTTACATAACTGCACTGAATTAGTAAATTGGAAAAACATTAAGTACAGAAAAGTAGAGGCTTTCTGTAGTTTTCTTACCCCTTCTGTAAGAAGAAATAAGAAATTAGAAATAAGAAATAAGAAAGGGCCCAGCAAGGCTGAGAACTGAGAGTGTGTGGGGTCAGAACAGAAGCAGCAGCAATGCAGCATCACCTATTCTGTTTGAAAAGCAAGGGCAGAGCCGAAGCGCAAAACGGAGGCCCGTTACTGGCTGTCAGGATGTGTGAAACCAAGACCCCCCTGGACTGGATACCAGAAGGAGAATCTAGGACAAGCGCCAGAACCTGTGTCACACGGTTTTGCTAGATGTATTTCCTCTTTCATAAAGTGTCAGTTTTTGACCTTTGCTCATTTGTCTTTTGAGATTTCAGTGTTTTTCTTATCCGCTTCTTTGATCTCTTTATATAGTCAACATATTGAACTAGATCTGTCATATTACTACAAAAACTTTTCCCCAAAATTGCTTTTTACTTTGAATTTTTATGTCGCATTTCTCTTTATTTTAATTTATTTCTATATTTTCTAAGCCTAGAGGGGCCATTCCCTCTACATTTATAATAAATAATCATTTTCTCCAAGTTTTCTTATCATGTGCTCAAAATCCTTTTTTTAAATGTATAATTTGTTATAAAACCATTTATTAAATATCCACTTTTCTCATTCTTCATTTAATCGGTATATTTTAAACTTGTTTTATTTTGGGCTACCTATCCTGTTTATTAACCCACTTTTATATTGGTATTGCTTTGTTTTATTATTATAGTTTTAGGATGTTTAATGTATTTTTTAAAGGATTATTTCACCTGTTTAATTTTTCAGATGAATTGTTTTGCCACATTCAGAACCAATTTACATTGAGATTCTGATTGAAATTGCATACATCTATAAATGACACAATTCCTCATATTTACTTTGTTTTCATACCGAGGAACTTTTTTTTTAATATAAGGTCATTTATTTAATATTTAAATTAATTTTTTTATTATTGAAGATGAGTTTTTTTTCCCCTCACCCCCCCAAAGTTCAATTAGTACAGTAAGACCATAGGTGCCAATATTGGTGCAGGAGGATGACAACTGTCTGTCACCAATTACAAATTTGTAGGTATGGCGTGATAAGAGGCACTGGGCTACAATACATTCTTACTTAGGTATTTCTGTAGCTGAAAGCTTAGCCCTTTCATAGCTCTAACAATACAGAGTTGCACTTTCTGCAAAGTTAAGTGACTCATTCTAATAGTACTTTATTTGAATCTCTTTTAGTTTGCATAATTAATAACAATCATTTATTTATTCAGTTAACTAATATTGTTGGTGCCAGACTGCTCTAGTCTCTTGAGATCCAAGAAGTGAGTGAAATAGAAAGAACTTCTACTCTTGTAGAGATTTTATTAGAGCCAAAGAGGCAGATAATGAAGAAATAAACCAGTGATTACATACCAGGTAGTGATATGTGCTATGAGGATAAAGAAAGCCAGGTAAGAAGAGGAGGTGATGATTGAGGGGTATTATTTGATACAAAGGAAGACTTATCTGATAACATGATGTTTGGACAGAGACCATCTTGGGGACGGAATGGACCATGAGGACATGGGGCATAGTGGTGAGGAATATTCTAGACAGAGGGTATGGGCAGTGCAAATGTGGTGGCTATTTCTTAAAAGAGAAAGGAACCAGGGGAAGAGTAATAGGTGTTGGAGAAATATAATTAAAAATATTCTCTAAACCTAGAGATCCTTTCCACAAAGACAGTAGAAAGAAAAATTTTCTTATTGAATACATATTGAACCAGAAAGTGATATGCATCCTGGGCACTCTCTAGGAGGCTGCAGACAGAAGGAAATCTTACCTTTTTATATAGTCAAGCAGATGCAACCCATTACATATGGTTTCAGGATAAACAATAACTGGTCCTCAAGGAAGAGAGCTTAGCAGCACCATTTGTTACACACAGTTCAGCCTACATTCACCTGGTAATTGGGGGGAGACCATCTGTGTTAGTTAATTGGCTTATTCAGTGAAAACAAACATCTCATATCTTAATGATAGCAAGTAGTTTTGCAACTTGGAGCAAGGCACCCCCCCTAAGTTAGGCTCCTACTCTCCTGCAGAAACTGGGAGACAAGGGTGCTATCTCCCTTGATGTTTAAATTTCAAACAAATGGCTGTCAGGTCCTTGAGAAAGACATCCCTGGGCCATAAAGCTCAAAAGAGGCTCACTAGTTGTCAAAAAAGATTTCTGTACAGGTTAAAGAGTGGAGAAAGTATGTATAGTTACAAGTTTTCTAAAGTAAATACTCTAAGTAAAAGGGGGATTTCCCCCCTTATTTTAAATAGGGAGAATTAAACCTCTCATTTAAGATTTTTATTTGTCCTTACATAAGTGAGTGAGTCAGAGAGGGAACCAGAAGATAGGAAAATAGTCAGAACTTGAGATTTTGTTTTTCAGTTGAGTTGGGGGCCCTCGGAAGTTTTGAGCAAAGAAGTGACATATTCCTTCAGGATCTAGAAGGAAACCCTGTCTGCTTCGTGGAGTTTTGAACAGGCAACTCTAAGACAGTTGGAGGGGGCAGTCTCAGTCCTAAGTGTGCCACCGAGGGCGTTTCAGGGGTAGGAGGAGGGAAAGAGGGCACTTTGCTTATGACGCTGCATGGATTTTAAGGGGCACAGTGGAAGGGCATAGAGGTTAGGAAGGAGTGGAAGCTTGTATTAGATGAGTGAATGTACAGAGCTCACAAATGACTGATACCATTTAAAATCCAGGCCTCTTTCTTCACATTTGCCTTCTCTTCCATTCTGTATTGTAAGGTGCTTGAGACTGCATCTCATGTTCATCGAATGAAAGATTAATCTGCAAACTGTGCTTTATTATCATTTGAGGGAATAGACTGTGTCAACTGGTTTGTCCCTTTTCCCTTTTATCTCTCAGGTATTTATTGAACACCTGCCATGTACCAGATACTGGGATAAAATTAATTAGAAGCTTTCTCCAACCTCAACCTCAGAAAACTCACTGTCTATTTGGGGAGATGGATGAATGTATGGACAAGTTTGGTGCAAGGTGATAAATTCTGTGATGGTTGTATGCACTAACTCATTCAGATGATATTTATATGCAATACCACCATTATATCTCAAATATAAAGATTCTATTGGTGATGGCATTATTATTCAAAGAATGTCTGCTTATATTCAGGCTTTGTCTCAAAATACTGGTATTGCCTTAAGAAGTAAAGACTCCTTCCCTCTATCCCTTTCTTTCTCTTCCGTATGAGGCTTGCTGCCTCTGACTCTACTGTAGACAAAAATATTATAAGTCAGACTTAATTTTAGATGCTTAGTGATGTAAAAAGAGTTTCACTGTCAGGATCTGATGCTAAGGCAGGTAAGCGCTGTACTTCCTTTCTTCAGCAGATGCAGGCAGAGACCTCTGTGTGCCAGCTACTGTTCTGGGAGATTCAGCGATGTGTAAAACTAAAAAATTCTTGTCCTCGTGGAACTTGCACTGTAGTGGTAGTTTTTTCATACTTGCCTCACTTATGTTGCCATACAAAGTTTTTCTCCTTTTAGATGGGGTGGCGGCAGTGGCAGTTATAAATGCCTCACCATAATCAAATTGCCAAGTATCTGATAAGCAGGAATAACACCTTTACCCCAAACCAACAGAGCTGCCCCCTTTTCCTCTTAATTCATTTACTGGACCTCAAGCTTATTGTTTATTTCCCTTTCAAAGTCAATCCTTAAGAATGAAGTGGGAAAGAGAATGAATGGCTGTATCCTGAGTTGCATTCAGAATACGTGTGGGTTTACTTCAGAGCTATTGCCATAAAGGAGTGACAATTATATCTGAAGTGACAATAGAAACTGAGTTTAAAACTTAATAGAAAAAGCAGCTCTCCTGTCTTAGCACTAATTACAAACAAAAGTTAAGTAAGACGAGAAAGGGAGAGAAGTCCTTCAGAAAACTAAGAACAGTTCGATATGTAGCGAAGAGAGATGCGTCATTGAGAGTTCTCAGCAAGTGGGGCAGACTCCCCACTAAGCAACGCGTCAGAACAGTAGGCAATACGGCGCTCTGCTCTGGAAGCAGCCTGTGTGCCTGCCTACCGCCCAGCTCCTGTTCAGATTGCTTTCTCATTTGACGGGTATTCATTCAGGAGGTCGAAGGGTCAGAAAACGCGGGTTTAGGTAGAAAGTGATAACACTTTCAAACCTGGAACCGGCCATAAGGCTCTGCCTTCTACTGACTGTCTGGACTTGGCAAGTCTTGACCTTTCTCACCTCAGGTTCCTTATTAGGTTCCCTACTGAAGGGGTGCATCAGGTGCTTTCTAATACCCCTTACACATCTCAGCTTTAAATTTCCATAACTTCATTTGGGTTTTGGTGTGAATATAGTTGAGCTGTTGGGGCATGCATCTATTAGAAGCAATTTCATTATTAGGATGGACTTGTATACAAACACACATAGACTATAGCACCCCCTAAATTTATGTGGTCAATATATTCAATTCAGCAAATAATAGGAAATGTTTTGCAGACTTAAAGCATATTTAATTTGGACATGGTTAAAATGTGTCTTGAGAAAAGTTCCTGTTTTCCTGAAGGAAAAACAACCCTGTTATTTATTAGGCATCTACGCTGTAAGTACCATTTATAGCGTTCTTAATATGTGCTAGAAACTGGGATAGGTGCTTATGGGCCTTATCTTCTTTAATAGTAATGACAGCTTTACAAGGTGGATGCTATTATTGCAAGCTTCCAAATGAGGAAATTGAGATGGAGAGTTGAGGTAACTTAACCAAGGCTACTCAGCTATTAAGTGACAAACGCTAAGGATTCAAGTATAGGCCTGACTTATTCCAAACTCTTCTTTTAGGTCCTAAGAAAATATTAAAATAGAATAATGTCTTTCTTAAAGGAGTTTCAGGTAAATAGGAGAGACAGGTTAGACTAATACATGGTTTAATAGAAAAATGTCATGGAAGGCATGCAGACTGGTGCAGCCACTGTGGAAAATAGTATGTAATTTCTTCAAAAAACTAAAAAATGAAAACTGCCTTTTGACCAGGCAATTTCACTGCTGGGATTATACCCTAAGGATCCTGGAACACCAATTCAGAGGAACCGGTGCACCCCAGTGTTCATAGCAGCACAATTTTCAATAGCCAACTGTTGGAAACAGTCTAAGTGCCCATCAGTAAACGAGTGGGTCAAAAAACCATTTACATAATGAAATACTACACAGCAGAAAGAAGGAACTCCTACCTTTTGCGACAGTGTGGACAGAACCGGAGAGCATTATGCTAACTGAAGTAAGCCAGGCAGTGAAAGGCAAATACGATATGATCTCACCTATAAGTGGAACATAATCAGCAAAACAGACAAGTGAGCAAAATAGAACCAGAAACATGGAAATAGCAAACTGACAGTGATCAGAGGGGAAAGGGGAGGGGGAAACCAGGGGAAAGAAGGGCAAGGGTCAAGTCAAGGAACATATATAAAGGACCCATGGACAAAGATAACAGGGTGGGGGAACATTGCATGTGGGAGGTGGGGAGTGGGTAGGGCAGGGGAGTATAATGGGGGAAAATGGGGACAGCTATAATTGAACAATAAAAAAAAGAGAAAAGAAGAAAAATGTCATAGAAATGTCAAAATTATAAAAGTGTGTTAAGGGGATCATTTTCAGGCTAGGCATAAAGCTCAGAGGTGAGAAAGGGTGTGCTGGACAGGGAGGTACAAGAAAAGTAGGTGATTTTAAATTTTGGGAAAGGAATTTTTTTGAAACTTTTTTTTCCCAGAGAGGTAGTATGGCTAGGGGTAATTTAGATCTATCAGAGACGGATGTGGGGAGAGCTGTCTAAGGAGTGCATGATGGTAACAGAAACAGAAACTTCCACTTGTTTACTCATTTGTTCACTTATTAATTCATTCAATACTTTGTTATATACTCATCCAATACATTACATATTTCAATACATATTCATTCAATACATTAAACACTTACTACAAGTGTTTAATACAGAGAGCACAACAAAATATAAAGCTTAATTCCTGCCCTCATTGTAGTTTAATGTGGAAGGCAGAAAAATATACAATTGTTATGCAGTGCGATGGTTGCGACAACAGGGAAACAACTACAAGAACAGTAATTTTGTTCCCATTCACTGAACAGATCTAAGGAACCCAATTTATGTTCTGTTGTTTACATATATTATCTAATTTTATCTTGGCAGTGGCTCTGCAAGGCAGGTATTGCTCTCCTCATTTTGCACACTCGGAGACGGACACTTGGAGAGGATCAGTGACCTGCTCAAGGTCATAGATAC
>PVJD01007883.1:0-78732 GCA_004026545.1 Mormoops blainvillei
GTCCCAAAGAAGTTGGATCCAAGGAGAAACACAACAAGACACATCACAATTAAATTACCTAAGGTTAAAGATAAAGAGAGCATCTTAAAAGCTGCAAGAGAAAAGGAGACAGTTAGCTACAAAGGAATTCCCATAAGACTATCAGCTGATTTCTCAAAAGAAACATTACAGGCAAGATGGGGCTGGAAAGAATTATTCAAAATATTCAGAATTATTCATGAAAGGCAAGGACCTACCTCTATCCAGTGAAGCTATCATTTAGAACGGAAAGGCAGATAAAGTACTTCCCAGACAAAGTAAAGTTAAAGGAGTTCATCATCAACAAGCCCTTATTATATGAAATGTTAAAGGGACTTATCTAAGAAAAAGAATAAGATCAAAACTATGAACAGTAAAATGACAACAAACTTAAAACTATCAACAACTGAACCTAAGAACAAAAACAAACTAAGCAAACTGTGAGAACAGGAACAGAATCATAGAAATGAAGATCACATGGAGGGATATCAGCGAGGAGCGGAGAGGGGGAGAATGGGGAGAAATGTATAGGGAATAAGAAGCATAAATGGTAGGCACAAAATAGACAGGGGGAGGTTAAGAATAGCATAGGAAATGGAGAAGCCAAAGGACTTATATGTATAACCCATGGACATGAACTAAGTGGGGTGGGGGTGGAATGCTGGAGGGTGAGGTAGGCAGGGTGGTGGTAGATAAAGGGGGAAAAAATGGGACAACTGTAATAGCATAATCAATAAAATATGCTTAAAAATAAAACAAAAATTAAGAAATTAAAAAAAAAACCCTGAAACAAATCCAATTAAAAAATGGGCAGAGGGCCTACATAGACATTTATCCAGAGACAACATACAGATGGCCAACGCACATGAAAAGACGCTCAACGTCATTAATCATCAGGGAAATGCAAATCAAACCACAATGAGATATCAGCTCACACCTGTCAGAATGGCTATTATCAAAAAGACAACAAAGGAAAAGAGTTGGCCACAATGTGGAGAAAAGGAAACCCCTGTGCTCTGTTGGTGGGATCCTAAACTGGTATAGGCGCTATGGAAAACAGTATGGAGGTTCCTTTAAAAATTAAAAATGGATACCCTGACCAGTGTTGCTCAGTTGGTTGGGCGTTGTCCCCCAAAGCAAAAGGTCATCCGTTTGATTTCCGGTTGGGGTAAATGCCTGTGTTGCGGGTTTGGTCTCCCATCAGGGCATGTGCAAGAGTCAACTGATGAATGTTTCTCTCCCTCTCTTTCTTCCTCCTTCCCCTTTCTCTAAAAATAAATAAATAATAAGACCTTTTAAAGAAATGGAGCTGCCATACAACCTAGCCATTCCATTTAAGGGTATATATCTAAAGAAAACTAAAACAATAATTCCAAAGTACATATGAACCTCTATGTTCATTGCAACATTGTTTATAATAACCAAGATATAGAAGCAACCTGGGTGTTCATCAATAGATGAATGGAAAAGGAAGATGTGGTACATATATACAATGAAATATTTCTCAGCCATAAAAAAGAATAAAATCTTGCTATTTATAACAACATGGATGGACCTACAGGCTAATGTGCTAAGTGAAATAAGTTTGACAGAAAGATAAACACCATATAATTTCACTTAAATGTGGAATCTTAAAAAAAGAAAGCAATAAGCAAAATAAAACAGAAACCAACACATAGATCCAGTGGACAAACTAATGGTTATTAGAGGTGGGTGGTGGATTGGTGGAAAAAAGGGAAGGGGGTTAGGAAGTCCAAACTTCGAGTTACAAAAGAGGTCACAGGAATGTGAAGTACAGCATAAAGAATAGAGTCAATAATACTGTAATAACTATGAATGGTGACAGATGGTTACTAGATTGGTTGTGTTGGTCACTTTGTAAAGTATACAAATGTTTAATCATTATGCTATACACCTGAAACTAATACAATATTATGTGTCAATTATGATTAAAAATAAAAAAAGATATCCAGGACAGGATGCACGAGGTTCAGGGCATGGACGAATAAGGAAAAATCCCCAATATATTAAATAAGTGTCTTTAAACAGAAACACATAAAACAAAGAAGATTATGTATTTGCTTGGTTGACAAAAACTTTGTGATCCTAGAGGCTTATAGGAGCCTAGGCCTGTTTTTCCCGTAGGAGCAATGGTCCAGTATTCACTAATTTGGCATTTACAGAGACATGTAGAGGATAACTACCACAAAAAATGAGAATTGACTATGTATGTACATATAAAACTTCTGAGGTCCCATACCGCCCTAAGACTCTGTGACAAGAGCCTCTCCTAGACATCCATGGCATAAAGCATCCTCAGGCAGCGAAGCGGTTTCTGCTCAGTGAACACCTGGCCTTAAATCCTAGTAGTTCTGTGAACAATTACATGTTTCCCAGAGGGAGTGACCTTCTAGTTGTTGGATACTGGACATGCTGCTTCTGTGGGGACACAGTCCCCTGTCTCTGAGGCTGACTAGCCTCAGGAATCCTGCAGGAGGTAGCTTTCCGCTGGGAGGAAAATTGAACCAGATGAACCTACAGTTAGCAGCTGATTTTCATTATATCAAAAGACCTTATAGCCCTGGCTGGTGTAGCTCAGTGGATTGAGCATTGGCCTGCAAACCAAAAGGTCACGGGTTCGATTCCCACTCAGGGCACATGCCTGGGTTGTGGGCCAGGTCCCCAGTAGGGGGTGTGTGAGAGGCAACCACACATTGATGTTTCTTTCCCCTCTTTCTACCCCCTTCCTCTCTCTCTAAAAATAAAATAAATAAAATCTTTTAAAAAAAAGTGCAAAAGGTCAGTTGTAAAAATTCTCCCTGACACCCTTACTCCCAGCTTGTTTCCCTTATTTATCCAGAAATATTTTATGCAAATCTAACCAAATATATACATACATACATACATACTTCCTTTATAACATGTAATTTAGCTTCCTTTTTTAAAAAAAAAGATTTTATGTATTTATTTTTAGAGAGGGAAAGGGAGAAAGAGAGGGAGAGAAACATCAACGTGTGGTTGCCTCTCGCATGCCCCCAAGTGGGGACCTGGGCCACATGCCCTGACTTGAATTGAACTGGTGACACTTTTTATCTCAGGCTGGGACTCAATCCACTGAACCACACCAGCTAAGACCTAATTTAGCTTTCTTTACATGCTATTCTGCATCTTGATTTTTTTAATATATAATAATAGATTGTGAAGATCATATCAAGGCATAAAGAGCTTTCTATGTTTTCTTCATAGCTGCATGATATTCAGTTTATGGATGTACCATAATTTGACTGATCCCCTATTGATTGATATTAAGACTGTTTCCAGTCTTTTGCTATTATAAGCAATGCTCCAGTGAATAGTCTGGTATAGTGCCATTTCACACCTTTGTGTGTATATCTGTAGGTTAAATTTCTAAAATTAGAATTTCTGGGGCAAAGAGGAGATGATTTAATGTTTTGACATACATGGCTAATTGTTCTCCATTAAAGACATTCCCATCAGCAATGTGAGAGTGCTTCATATATACTACTTTTTAAAACAATAGTTTTAAAATTTATATTATAGTTCAGAGGGGATTACTGAGGGATTAGCTCTGTTTAAAACCAGCAGGGTTAAGTCCTGGCTGGAATAGCTCAGTGGACCGAATGCCAGCTGTGAACTGGAATGTCATTGGTTCAAATCCCTGCCGGGGCACATGTCTGGGTTGCGGGCCAGGTCCCCAGTTGGGGGGTGTGCATGTTTCTCTCCTTCTGTTTCTCCTTCCCTTCCTCTCTCTCTGAAAATAAACAAATAAAATCTTTTAAAAAATAAATAAAACCAGCAGGATTAAAAAGGAGAAAAAATGTTATTACCTATGGCCATGTTGTTACTACCGCTGTTTTCTACCTCCGTTTTTCCTTTGCTAAGTTTCCTTTGGAGTTCCAGGAACAATAATAATGGGGTGAGGGCAACCAGGCACCAGATTTCTTTTTAGGAAAAGAACTTCCTTTGTTTGATGTATTAATTTTCTAGAACTCTCATAACAAAGTACCACAGACTGGATGGCAGAAAAAGCAGAAATTTATTTTTCAAAGTTCTGAAGACTAGATCAAGGTATTGGCAGGGTTAGTGTTGTCTGAGGTCTTTCTCCTTGGCTTATAGATGACCATCTTCTCCTTTTATCTTCAGATGGTCTATCCCCTATACTCATCTCTGTCCAACTTTCATCTGATAAGAACATCAGTCGTTTTGAATTAGAGACCACTCTAATGACTTCATTGTAACTTAATCACCTCTTTAAAGACCCAATCTCCAAATACAGTCACATTATGAGGTCCTAGGGGGTAGGATTTCAACACATGAAATTAGGGGAGGCACGATTCAGTACAAAACACATTAGCATTAACGTCTTTAAGCCTGAGGGGCAAAGTCCCACGGATGCTCCTCAACGTTCTGTAAAATTCTTTCTCATGTAATTTTGTGCTTGTGATTGTGTAAGCAGTGAAGGAGTTGGAGTTGTGCCCACTAGTATGTAGAAAAAAACATGGGGGCATAGCCAGATGACCCATAACCTGAATTAATTCATTGGAAAGAAGGACTGCATTCAGAAATGACCAGGGCTGATGTAAACCCCAATTAATCATAATGGTCACAGAGAGGAGGTTAGAACCATTTTTCTTTAAACCTTAATGGACATAGTGATGACCCAGTGACTTTAAAAAGAGAAGGTTTTATTTTACTTTAGCCACTGGTTGGAGGCCATGACCGTTAACGGCTTTGCAGTGTTCAATAAGTGGAAGGTGCAGTAAGGGGGAGTGTTCGGAACACTCTTTATTGATTTGCCCAGAATGAACTGAAGGAGGCCACTGATGACCTCTTCAAGAGCAGTTTGGGTGAACTGTGGGGACAGAAGCTAGTGTCAACATAAGAAATGTCCATACCTATAGAGAATTATTACGAGTTTATTTGAGCCAAACTGACGACAGTTGCTGGGAAGCAAAATCTCAATGGATTGAGAAAATGCTCTGGAGAATGGCAGTTTTCCTGCTCGTTATACATCAGAATCAAAGGAGATGACATAAGGATTACACGAAATCCATCAGTGGTAGATTAGGAAGGCGGGAGAAAGTGGAGTGCGGAAATCTCTGCTATTGGATAAAAAGTAAAATGGAGAAACTTCTACATTAGTGGCGTGGATGAAAAATGGGGCCACATACTAAAACTGACAAGCTCAGGGAGGCTTCCATGGCAGGCATTACAGACTCAAGAGACAGAAAGTAACCATGTTGGATGGTCTGAACATAAAAATTCCTAACTAAAAGCGAATCATGTGGGTAGTCATGTCCTAGGCTAGCATCTTCCTTGACAAAGGTCCGTTTTTACCTTAACGGAGCCAGCCTGTCTATTGTCTTTTTTTTTTTTTTAATCTATAATAATATACCTTCGGAATGTCAGCGTAACCCTCCTTTTTCCAGGCAACGTCAGGGCACAAACTCCCACCAAAGCTTGAGATCACAGAACGCTTCATTGTTATCTTGTTGCCCAAATACCGTCTCTGTGTGCTGTAAATGTTGTCAACTATCCTATACCCACCAATGTAAAAGAAGTACATGTCTCTCTATTTTTCTTTTTATCCAGTCTCAAAGACTTCCTCACTTTGCTGCCTACCACCCCCCTAAATCTACCACTAATAGATTTCATGTCTTCTCCTTTGATTCTGGTGTATAACATAAGTAGTAAAACTGCCATTCTCTGGAGCATTTTCTCAATCTGTTGAGATTTTGCTTCCCAGCAATTGTCATCTGTTTGGCTCAAATAAACCCATAAAAATTCTCTACAGGTTTGGACATTTCTAACATTGCAGTGGGTACAGGGTACCCACTAAATGAACATTTACAGCACATAGAGAAGGCATTTGAGCAAGAAAAAAACAATGAGGGGTTCAGGCCCTGGTCTCATGTGCTGGTGGGAGTTTGTGCCCTGAGGGGTCTG
Organism: Mormoops blainvillei; assembly: GCA_004026545.1. NCBI lineage: Eukaryota > Metazoa > Chordata > Mammalia > Chiroptera > Mormoopidae > Mormoops > Mormoops blainvillei. The sequence continues at coordinate 5,986 of PVJD01007883.1, forward strand.
GATAAAAGGGGATTACTCTGACGGTCAAAGATCTGTTATCATAGATTTGAGAAGGCAATAGACAGGCTGGGTCTGTTAAGGTAAAGACTGACCTTGGTCGAGGGAGATGCCAGCCTAGGACATAACTATCCACCAGGACCCACATTTATTTATTTATTTATATTTTTAAAGATTTTATTTATCTTAGAGAGATGGGAAGGGAGGGAGCAAGGGAGAGAAACATCGATTTGTGAGGGATACATATGTGAGAGATACATTGATCAGTTGCCTCTCATACGCCCCCAAGTAGGGACCTTAACTGCCACCCAGGCATGTGCCCTGACTGGGAATCAAACTAGTGACCTTTCACTTGGCAGGCTGGCGCTCAATCCACTGAGCCACAACAGCCAGAGCAGGACCCACTTTTAGTTAGAATTTTTACCCTCAGACCATTCCATGTGGTTCCTTTCTGTCTCTTGAGTTGTGGGGCATGCCACGTAGGCCTCCCCTGATCTTGTCAGTTTTAGTATGTGGCCCCATTTTCGTCTCCATAAGGGATTCACATTCACAAATATTTTTGCAGTCCAGTTATTGAGCATAAAATTGAGATGAGGTGTATATGGGAGGTAGGGAACTGAAGTCCATGAATGCAGACGATGCCATAATGAAATGAAACGGCATTTTAAAAAAGAGATAACATTGAGCATATGTGTCTTCAAAGAGCTACGTAACAGCGCTCTCCCTCTTGAGAGCACGTCCACACCTCTCTTCCCTCTCAGGCATGTGTCTCTTAAATCTAACGGCCCCCACGGAGACTTGCAACCTGGGGAGCAAGGGCAGTGGCCGCTCTTCTCGGGCATCTTTCTCCAAGGTTCCCTTCTCTCCGACTTTCCAGTCACAGCAGCTCCACGTAGGCTCATTTCTAGAGAGCCAAAGCAGCTCCTTCAAGGCTCTCTCCTGTTGCCTTTCCTATCCTAAGCCAATCCTTGCTTCGCTCTCCCCGACTTTAACACGCTCTCTCTCTCGCTCAGAGAGAGAGAAAAAAGAAGCTACGTAACTACTAACACTCCCCGCCCCCAAAGCGCGGGATGCCGACAGAGCCTCCGCGCAGGCGCAGCCGTCCCAATTCCCCGCCCCTTCCCGGGCAGCATTCGCCCTTATATGTCTGTCGCGCTGGGTAACCCCGGTTTCCTCTGCCGTCTCAGTCGGGCCGCGCAGGTGTCTGCTGTAGCCGCCTCGCCCAGCCAGCACAGTCGGAGCCATGACTCACACCTCCCAACGGTCTCGGCCCTTGCGCCGGGTGTTTGTGGTGGGAGTTGGGATGACCAAGGTAAACAGAGCAGCGGGCGGCCCAAGCGTGCTTCCTGCTCCGCACCGTCAGGGTGAGACCAGAAAAGTCCAGATGTGATTGCAAACGCGGGTCGGGTCACGGGTGGCGGCCTGACCCTGAGGGGGAGCCTGACACTGAGGGGTGACCTGACACTCCTTGATAGCACCCGGGACATCCCACTGGCTCCCAATTTTGGCCCTTGGGGCATCAGAGTGGCAACTGGGGTGGGTCCTGGTGTAGGGTGTCTCTGAGAGCTTGTAGTGTCTCTGGGGTTTTCCTGCTGCTATTTCCTTTTCCTCCTTCCTTTTCCTCTCCGGATCAGAGTTTGTGAAGGACACCCCAAAATAACCTTAAGCCTGTTACGGAAAAATGAAACGACCAGACACCGAGGGGTTAGGAGCACGATCTTTATTTACCTGCACGGGCCCAGAGGAGACAAACTCCAAATTCTGAGCCCAGAACAACAGCCCCGCATTCCTTTTATGCTGGGCTAAGTGGAGGAGGGTATTGGGAGGCATAGTATAGATTTGGCACGAAGGGGCTTACAGAAGTGGGAGAGAAACATTTACAGCATTAGTCAGGGCAGATACCGTCTCAACACCTGCAGCAGGGCAGATAACATTTCATTTCATCCTTGGTATCGGCCTTGACTCCCTCTACAAGCCCACATCTCCTTTGATTGTGGGTGGACCTTCAAAGCCCAGCTCACTCCCAAAAGGGAAGCAGGTTGTGAATGCCACCAGCTCTGTACTCCAGGAAGTACAGTAGTTCTCCCTACTTTTTCACTTACCGGCAGTCAGCCACTTCACTTACTTGCAGTCAACCACTTGGAAACATTAAATGGAAAATTACAATTAAATTATTAAATAATAACTGGAAAATAAACAATTCATAAGTTTTAAATTGCATGATGTTCTGAGTAGCGTGGTGAAGTTTTTCACCATCCCATGCCATCCACCCTGGGATGTGAATCATTCCTTATTATTATTTTTTTTTTTTGGTAAATATTTTATTTATTTATTTTTAGAGAGAGGGGAAAGGAGGGAGAAGGAGAGGGAGAGAAACATCAATGTGTGGTTGCCTCTCGCGCTCCCCCTACTGGGGATTGGGCCTGCAACCCATACATGTGCCCTGACTGGGAATCAAACTGGTGACCTTTTGCTTTGCAGTCCTGTGCTCAATCCACTGAGCCACAGCAGCCAGGGATGAATCATTCTTTCGTCTAGTTATCCATGCTGTATACACCCAGTATGCACTACCCATTGGTAGTCACTTAGGAACCATCTCGGTTATCAGAGAGAGAAAGAGAGACCACAATAGCATAATTTTTATTACAGTATATTGCTATAGTTTTTCTATTTTATTATTGTGCCTAATTTATAAATTAAGCATTATCATAGATATGTACGTATAGGAAAAAAACAACAGTATATATAGGGCTAGGTACTATCTGCGGTTTCAGAAATCCACAGGGGGTCTTCAAATGGATCCAACAGTTCAAAGTATGGATGAGGAGGAGAAACATTAGTGATGCTGAGTGTCTTGGCACAAGATTTTTCTGGATCTTCCAATCTCATTCTCTGTTCCTTAAGTGGTACTCTGCTTGGTACTAGGAGGCCAGAAGCTCCTACAGTCTTACTCTTGACATATTCACCACCCCCATGTTCTAGCAATGCCAAACTGCTTTTAGTTTCACTGTACACTCTGTTTTATGCCTCTGTTACTTTGCCTCTGTTGTTCTCACTACTTGAATCATTTATTTTCATTTGGTTAACTTCATTGCATTTTGCAGAAATTAGTTCAGATCTTCTCCAAGAAGCCTTTGATCCTCCTGACTTTAACAAAGAGTCCCTGTACTTACCACTGTCTTACTGTGTTATACTGAAATTCTGTTTATATGACTATATTCTTCCTTAGCACGTAAGCCGCTCCAATGGGAGTACCGTGTTTAATTCATGGCTATACTCCTAGCACACTGAAAGTACCTGGTGCGTGAAGAAGCTTAATGAATGTTCGTTGAACAATACTAAATGGATGTACATTGTGAAAAAGAGCTCCTAGGGGGCGTTCCTTTTCTGAGAAAACATCCTTAAAACTTTTATTATCTTACCAATGGACTGATCACTATTCAATCAAAACGTGTGTGTGTGTGTGTGTGTATCTCAACTAATACATTATTATAAAACATATTTGGAGATTATTCTGTTGTTTCATGGCAGAAGGGACTTCTAATAAAGGTAGCAGTAAAACCATCTACATTTTGGTATCGGTGCAGTCAGATCCCTTATTGTTGAATGTTTGATTATATTGGTTATATAGGAAATCACACAGAAAGAGCTTTCTAACTCTTTGGGAAATTGGTGTATCTTTTTTTTCCTCAAGTTGGGAGGTGGGGGTGTGGGAAGTGTTAGCTACACTCCTGAGGGAAGAAATTGGGAATATGGAGTGCAGCTTTATTGGTGTTCTTATTAGACCAATGTATTTCCCTCTGGGTTTGATTTTTTTTGAAACTTTGGGTAGGGTTTGATGAAGAGGGAGAAATTTTCTAGATAAAAGTTTAAGCTCTATTGGTAGGTCTCGAATGTTTGGGTTCCTTATTGGGTGTTATTATATAATTTCTTAAATTGGTAAAGAAGTAATAGTATGAGGATATTCAGAAACATGGCTTTTTATAAAAGAAGAAATAGCTAAAAGGATTGAAAGTGGATATTTTGGGAGCAAGTAAGACCAGTGGGTGGGGACTAATGAAACAAGATTGTTGTTTTTATTATAAGCCTTATGATACGTTCGGCATTTCTTTGCTTACAAAAATAAAAACAAAAGAAAATAGAACATTACCAGCACTCTAGAAATTTCCCTTCTGCCCTCATCCAGTCACTGACTCCTTGCCAGAAAAGGCTTATCATTATCCTGACTTCTGACCTTTAATTCCCTAGATTAGTTCTGACTTTTTTGTTCAACATTATATTTGTGAGATTCATCCATAATTTAACATGTAGTTATAGGTTGTTCATTCCATTGGGTGTTATGTCCATGTTGTGACCATACCACAGTTTATCCAACCTTCTGTCAATTGACATTTGCTAGTTTCTACCTAAACATGCTTTTAATTTTGAAAAAGCAATGCTGATGTATTTATTTGCCTAATTTTTTTTTTAGTCAATGCACATATTAGTTTTATGTTGCTCCATAACAAATTATTGCAAGTTTAGTAGTTTAAAATAGCATCCATTTATATCTTGCAGTTTTATATGTTAGCAATATGGAATGATGTGACTGGGTTCTCTGCTCAGGGTTTCCTTAGCCTGCAGTGAAGGTTTAGCTCAGCTGCATTCTCGTCTGGAGCTTGGGCATCTCTTCCAAGCTAATTCTTTTTATTGGCAAAATTGATTTCCTTGTAAATGATCCATCCTTTTTTTTTTTTTTTTTAACTGGAGGATAAAGTTTCCGTTTTCTTGCTAGCTGTTAGTCTGTGGCCACTCTTAGCTCCTAGATGCTGGTGTCATGTCCTTGCCCCATGTCCCCTCCCTTTGAGCGGAAGAAAACTTTCTTTTGTGTCAAATACCTCTCCAAATTTTGAATCTCTCTGACTTCTGTTGCTTGACTAATTTTTTAAAAAATTACCTTGATTTCAGTAAGAAATAGGAATGTGATGTTATTTCATTACATATATGATAATTTAATCTTTAACAGATAATACTTGTTATAGCCTAGCACAATACTTTTTTTTTTTTTTAAAGATTTTTAAAAAATTTATTTTTAGAGAGAGGGAGAGAGGGGAGGGGAGAGAGAAAGAGAGGGAGAGAAACACCAATGTGTGGTTGCCCCTTGTGCGCCCCCTACCTGGGACCTGGCCTGCCACCCAGGCATGTGCCCCGACTGGGTATCGAACCATCAACCCTTTGGTTCACAGGCTGGCACTCAATCCACTGAGCCACACCAGCCAGGGCAGGACAGTACTCTTCATAGTAAGTGCTCTCTGTAAATGCTCTGATTGCGAATAGTGAACTGAAGAAAAAGTAGGAGAATAGGCAACTTTTGGATGCTGAATTAGGGAATTATGAAGAATTGGGATGGGTCAGAGATGGGACTAAACGTTAAATATTTTGGTTTGGTTCAGTGTAACAGATACATTTTGGCACCACAATGAAGTATGGCATTTAAGTTAAGTATCTATACAGTGTTTCAAATTGGAGTTCATGAAAACAATTTAGAAGGTTGCCCCTAGCATTAAAAATAATTAAAAATGGAAAATACTGTACCAATACTAACAAGGATAAATATTTCATGAAATTTTTGCTTTAATTATATATGAATATACAGTTGGTTCTCCACACCTGTGGGTTCTGCAGGTCAAAAGTATTTCCCCTAAAATGTTATGTTGTAGTTGACGTATAGGTCTATGATGGTTATGAGGGGTGTGTCTGTACTAAACATGTATAGAATTTTTTCTACCATTATTACCTAAACAATACAACATAACAACTGTTTACCTAGCATTTATGTTGTGTTAGGTATTATAAGTAATCTACAGATGATTTAAAGTATACAGGAGGATACGCATAGGTTATGTGCAAATAGAACATCATTTTATGTAAGAGACTTGAGCATTGTGGATTTGGGTATCTGGGGGGTGGGTTTCCAGAACCAACCCCTTGTGGGTACCAAGGGAGGACTGTATTTGTGTTTGCTGTGCTGTGTTGTAATATGTGTCTTACTGTGGTTTGCAATCAGAAATTTTTCAAAGTCATTTCTCTTTATCATAAGCACTGACCAGCAAACCACTCCACTTTATCTAATCAGTCACCAAGTTTGGTAGATTTTACTCTATATTTCTTAAGGCTGTCTCCTTCTCATCCTCTGTGCTGCTGTGTTAGTCAACTCTCGCTTGGACTACTCAGAATCATGCCATTCGGTCTCACTGCCTCCAGCCTCACTCGCTTTATTCGTTTCTCCACATTGTATCTAGAATGATCTGAAATGCAAGTCTTCTCATCCCAGTCTCCCTGGGCTCTTTTTTAAAATAGGGCTTTATTTTTCAAAGCAGTTTTATGTTCATAGGAAAAAAAATAGAGTTTCCATATGCTCCCTGCCCCCCACACATGCACAACTGCATCCACCATCAGTAATCTGCACCAGGACTACTCTGTACCTTTGTTACATCTGAACTACATTGGCATATCATTATCACTCAAAGTCCATAGTTTACATCTGGGTTCACTCTTGGTGGTGGTGTTTGGACTAATGAATGATACCATGTATCCACTATCAGAATCCAGGAACATACTAGTTGTTCAATATGTTTTGATTTAAATGAATGAATTTCTGTGATGCTCTGTTGTGAAGAAATCTAATTAAACTTGTTTCTATTTATTATCTCCGTTTATACTTCTAGTTCGTGAAGTCCGGACTTGAGAATTCAGGAGACTACCCTGACTTGGCAAAAGAAGCAGGTAATATAGAATATTTAGATCTTTGAACATTATGGTTTATTGTGTGATCTGTCTTGATTGTGGAGCACCCTTGTGACCAAAAAAAGAACCTATATAGGCAATTGCCTAGTGGCTAACTAGACAGGAGAAAGGGAAAAGAGTTTGGGCATTCTTAGCTAGATAGCCAGAGCACACAGTGGCCAGTGATTTTATGTGCCATCCAGCTGTTTGTTGGGACACCAAAGGGCTCTGTGGGAGAGAAAGCTAGGTTCATTAAAAGGGATAAGTTGATTCTAAGAGAGATGACAAAATTAGTGTCTTCCTTTCCTAGAAAAGGGATAATCACATTCAAAATGTATTAAATAACTGCATGGTGGTTTTCCTTTCTTCACTTGACTGAGCCAATGTAGAGAATTCTTTTTCTATCACTAGGCTAGTGTGTGACTAAATGGGGTGATGCAGTTTGTTAATGTTTATTCTAGTGAGCGTTAAGCAGAGGACTAGGGTGAATAATAGTGAGCTGGAACTCACAGAGAAGACCCACAGGTGTGCGGTCCATGTTCTCTAGTTTTCAGAGACACATGCTCAGGGCTGCTGCTGGCTGAACTGTGGATCTGAATTCTGTTGTTTCCTCTTAAAAAAAGGACAAGCACAAGATCTTCCCTGCGTGGTGGAAATAAATGTTTTAGACTCAGGTGTCAGTTGTTTGGGAGTGCTGGGCGATGCCAGCTTCCAGCATGAGGGAGCTCCTCGGCCCCCGGGAGTTGTTAGGTGCAGTCCTCCTCCTGGGAAGTCTGGACTGGTCCTGTCCCTGCCAGCTTGTTGCCCACGCAGAGTTACTGTGGTTGGTTATTCCTTAAGTATTCCTCCGTGTCTCCATTAGTACCTAGTACCTAGTGCCTGTATATTTGGATTTTGTTTCAACTCTATTACTTAACTCAGTGTTTAGATATTAGTATACACGAAATCAGAGCACCTCTGCTCCCCAAAAGGAAGTTTGGTGAGATTTAATGAATTGATGTTGATCTTCTGGGTGGACTGTTCTCTTAATGTTTATCTTTTATGTTGTTGAACGTTCCCTTGACTGGTATCTCCAAACAGCTTCTGCCTTTCTCTGAAGCGGGAGATACGTTAGACAGTTCTTTCTATATGTTTTTGTTCCATTTCTTTTATTTAGTTAATAAGTTTGTGGTTACTTTAGTAATATCTGAATATAATATTTTGATTATAAAATGGTAATGTTGAGGTGAAGTTAGGAAGTTTGAAACTAGCTGTGGGAATCAACTGTTAACAAGGATTCAGCCTGATTGACTTTGCTTACTGATTAAAATTCTCTTCTTTTTTAAGTGTAATTAGGAAAATAAACTTCACTTAGTAATGGAACTTTAATGTAGAATAAGCTTTTAAAACTTAGCTTTGCTTTTAAAAATATCCCTTGGTTCTAAGTATTTAGGGAAATGAGAAGTAGAAAAAGATTATTCCACTCATAGAGCTGCCATAGTCTTAGGTGAGATATGCGTACCTTCAGATTACATCGGTCACATTTAGTTTAATGTATATTCAAGCACAGCCTGCGGAAGAAAACTCCTAAGATTCTGTAAATGATTTTCCATTCTCCTCTGTCTGGACTTATTTGTGGACTGGTGATGAGGTAGGAGGTTGGGTTTCATGGAATAACAGGTTCAGAAGTTTACCCTCTAATTCTCCGAACTAGTTTTAGGAGGGGGGTCTGCTACCATTTTCTTTCCTCTCATTTCCCAAATGCACAGAGTAGAGAAGAGAACAACCAGAGGAGATATGTTCTGTTAACTTCCATTATTTAGAGAATTCTGCTCTTTACACGTTCCTCATCCTCCCTTCCCTCCGATGAAAGTTAGGATTTCTTTGCACCTAAATACAAATGACACTCATTTGAGTGGTATAGCAACACTGTGTAACTCTGTCAGATAGTGAACTTCTGTGTTTTGTTTTCTCATCCCTTTAAAACATTTTTATTTAACAATTATTTGAACCTAAAAGTATACACAGAAAACCTGGTGTTAGGAGGAAATGTTCAACAGATATTAGTGAGTGCATCTTGGGGACCGGGAAGGATTCCCAGTGGGGTGGCATACAGTCTCAAGGCGCCTCCCATTTGATAGGGAAAAGAAGGCAAGTTTACACAGGTGGTGAGTAGCCCATGCTAATTACAACATGCTGTTAGCATTTAGAGGAGGTACAGAGCACAGGCTAAACCTTATACCTTTTTGTAACTCAATCTTTCCCACTGATTGTAAGAGCAATGCATATATTTTATTGGAACACAGAATTATATAATAATGAAAATGAAATTTTGTGACCCATGCCTATCACTATGAACATCATAGTGTATTTTATTTTACAGTAGTATTTTTTCATATGGCTGTATGGGGCAATATGCTATGTAGCTTTGTATCCTGAATTTTTAAACTTATTTTATCATGAGCATTTATCCTATTGCTTAAAATTGTTGGAAAAAATTAATTTTTCATATTTTATGATATATTTATGCTGTGGTTTTTTTGACATTTAGGTTTGCAACTTTTTGATATTTTAGAAGAATTGTAGTGAACATCTTGCTAAATAAATATTTCATCTCATCTCTAGTTACTTTTGAGGACAGACCATGGAAGTAGACTCATTGGAACAGTGAACATATGACCATTTTAAGACTTGCCAAATTATTTTTCAGACTGTCTGTCTACATTATTAGTCTCACCAGCAGTATATGAGAATGACTGTATTAATATAATCTTGCCAGCATTATTAAAACTAACACATGAAATATTTTTGCTTATGTGCTAAGCAGGAAAAGGTAACTGGTCTGATGAAACTAATCACATAATTATTTATATGTCTTCTTAGTTAAAAAATTTCAAAATAGACCCTGGCCAGGTAAGCTCAGTTGGTTAAAGTGTTGTCCTGATACGCCAAGGTTGTGGGTTCAATCCCTGGTCAGGGTACATATTGTACAAGAATCAACCAGTGAATGCATAAATAAGTGGAATACCAAAATCGATGATTATCTCCCCCTCCTCCTCTCTTTCTAAAACCAATAAACAAAATTCGAGGTAATACATTCATATTGTTTAAAAAAAAAGCACACCATCAAATAGCTTAGAATTCCTAGGCCTGTTCCTCAGGGGGCAATTTCTATAACTGTTTTGGCTTTAGTTCTCCTGGTAGTTATTTCCATATCGCTAAATGTTTATTCTGCCACTCTTATCCCAGCCTTTGGTTCACTGATTTTAGATCTATGTTTGCTTCTCACTGTGATAGATAAGGATTTAGCTCACTTCTTCTCTCCAACCTCCACTCTTCTTTTCCCAGTTTTTTTAAATTTTTTTTTCAGTTCCTCCATTGGTCATTTTTGTAACTTTAAATAGCATACTTAAAGCTCCATTTATTGTTCTATAGAGATCATCTCTTGATCCTGACTTTGTAAGATGACCACATGAGTGTGTCCACCCCCACCACCCCTAGTATTGACATTGTATCCAAGTTTGCTCACTAGATGTTCAGTGGAGTCAAAGAGATGATTAAGGCAAGGGCCTTGCCATTAAGGATCTTTAAGACTGTTGGGACTTAATATATTTATACTTAGGTATACAGGTAGGACAGAAAATGTTAAGTATCAAAAAGGAGATGTGAAAAAGTGAGACAGTAGCTTACAGGAAGAAATGATTGCTCCTGAAAGGAGAGACCTGAGATGATTTGATGAAGGATTTGTCATTTGAATTGAACATAGGCTACATAGAAGTAGATTTACTACTCTGGGAAAACTAAATTTACATTTTACTCACCTAAAACAAATACTTAAAACACTCTTTGATGAACCACCCCCGTTTTTAAAAATATTTTAAAAAAACTTTTTATTTATTTTATTTTTAGACAGAGGGAAAAGGATGGAGAAAGAGAGGGAGAGAAACAACAATGGATGATTGCCTCTTGTGTGTCCCCCACTGGGGACCTGGCCCGCAACCCAGGCATGTGCCCTGACTGGGGAATTGAACCGGCAACCCTTTGGTTTGCAGGCCAATGCTCAATACACTGAGCTACGCCTGACAGGGCTTATAAAACTCTTTTGTTTTTATAGGTCAGAAGGCTTTAGCTGATGCGCAGATTCCTTATTCAGCAGTGAAACAGGCATGTATTGGCTACGTTTTTGGTAAGTATTAAACCATATAGTCTAAAAATTATTCACTTAAATCTAGCAGCAACCATATAAGCAATACAGGGATATTTGTGAATTTTAACTTTCAAAACTCAGAATTCAGAGTTTTAGCCATCATACCTAGTTTTCTCTTATGTGTTGGCCTAGTTTAATATATATTTTTGCAGTTCTTGTAGTCAAAACAGGAGATAAATTTAAAATATTTTTTATCTTTAATAAAGAAAATATTACCTATAGTCGTACCATATTGTTTAACAGTAAAAAATAATTACTGTTGATACTTACCTGGCAGGAGAGATACCATGATCACGAAGGTGATTTTCCCAGGGCGAGGCTTATCCATTGCACTTCGGACGTGCTGACCGCTGCGATTTCCCCAAATGTGGGAAACTCAACTGTATAATTTTTGGTAGTGCTTTCGTGCTCTCCCTTGAAAAAAAAGAAAAAAGAAAAAAATAATTCCTGTTGAGAAAGATAAATTTTTGCTTCTTTTTGTCTTAAAATTTGCATTTATTGAAATTTTTGAATTCAATAAAATTTTTTCATTAAAATTATTCTGATTAAAAAATGACATGTACTAATTGTATTGTAAAAAAAAATAAAAGGAAACAAATGCACAAGAAAAAATTAAGTCAGCTGTTGAAGTGACGTCGGAAGCATGGCAGCATGAGAGGTCCCCCGGTCTCTCCACTTGAAGTTACAAGTTGAATAGCCGTAATCAAACACACAAACACATCTGAGAGACCCACACCTTGAAGCCCAGAATGTGGCCCATTCGGAGTGAGCAGGGAGAAGGAAAAGGAGAAGAGCAGAGATGGGGACAAGAGATGCAGTTTGGGACTTGCGGCCAAGATGGAGATGTAGGTAGATACACTTTGCCTTCTTGAACAGCCAAAAGAAGGACAACAACAAATTTAAAAACAAAATATAAGCAGAACTGCCAGAAAATCAAACCGCGTGGAAGTCCAATAACCAAGGAGTTAAAGAAGAAACATTCATCCAGACTGGTAGGAGGGGCGGAGGTGGAGACAGGAAGCTGGGTTGGAGGGGACACGGCCAGGCAGCGGCTGAAGGGCCAGGCAGGCATGATGGCAGCTGGCAGTCCCACATTCGCATGCGGATAAACTGGGAGGAGCAACAGGGGAGCGAGACAGACCATGCAACCCAGGGTTCTAGTATGGGAAAAGAAAACCTAAACACCTCTGACTATAAAAACCTGCGGGGCTTGCGGCAGCAGGGGAAACTCCCAGCCTCACAGGAGAGTTTGGTGGAGAAGCCTACAGGGTCCTAGAACATACACAAACCCTCCCACCCAGGAACCAGCACCAAAAGGGCCCAGTTTGTTTGTGGGTAGTGGGGAAAGTGACTGAAAGCCCCCGAGAGCCAACTAAACGGCATTGTTCCCTCTCAGACCCCTCGCCCACATACAGCACCACAAAGCAGCACGTGGGTTGTCCTGCCCTGGCATATACCTAAGGCTCTGCCCCTTGCAACGTAACAGGCACACCAGAGACAAAAAAATATGGCCCAAATGAAAGAACAGATCAAAGCTCCAAAAATAGAGCTAAGCAATGAAGAGATAGCCAACCTATCAGATGCAGAGTTCAAAACACTGATAATCTGGATGCTCACAGGAATGGTTGAGTATTGTTGCAAAATAAAGGAAAAAGTGAAGGCTATGCAAAGTGAAATAAAGCAAAATATACAGGGAACCAACAGCGAAGGGAAGGAAACTGGGACTCAAATCAACGATTTGGAGCAGAAGGAAGAAATAAACATTCAAGCAGAACAGAGTGAAGAAACAATTCAAAGTTGTGCCTCTGGGACAACTTTAAATGCTCCAACATCCAAATCATAGGGGTACCAGAAGGAGAAGAGGAAGAGCAAGAAACTGAAAACTTATTTGAAAAAATAATGAAAGAAAACTTCCCCAATCTGGCAAAGGAAATAGACTTCCAGGAAGTCTGGGAAGCTCAGAGAATCCCAAAGAAGTTGAACCCAAGGAAGCACACACCAAGGCACATCATAATTATATTACCCAAGATTAAAGATAAGGAGAGACTCTTCAAAGCAGCAAGAGAAAAGGAGACAGTTACCTACGAAGGAGTTCTCATAAGACTATCAGCTGATTTCTCAAAAGAAACCTTACAGGCAAGAAGAGGCTGGAAAGTAGTATTCAAAATCATGAAAGACAAGGACGTACATCCAAACTGCTCTATCCAGCGAAACTATTACTTAGAATGGAAGGGCAGATAAAGTGCTTCCTTGATAAAGTAAAAGTTAATCATCACCAGGCCTTTATTACATGAAATGTTAAAGGGACTTATCTAAGAAAAAGATCAAAACTATGAACAGTAAAATGACAACAAACTCACTGCTATCAACAGCTGAACCAAAAAACAAAAACAAACTAAGCAAACTGCTAGAAAAGGAAGAGAATCACAGAAATGGAGATCACATGGAGGGTTATCAGTGGGGAGGGGGTGGGGGAGAAAGAGAGAAAGGGAGAAAAGGTACAGCGAATAAGAAGCATAAATGGTAGATACAAAATAGGGGGAGGTTAAGAATAGTGTAAGAGTTGCTGGTTCGATTCCCAGCCAGAGCACATACCTGGGTTGCTGGTCAGGTCCCCAGTAGGGAGCATTTGAGAGGTAGCCACACATTGATGTTTCTCTCCCTCTTTTTCTCCCTCCCTTCCTGTCTAAAAATAATAATAAAATAAAAAATCTTTAAAAAAATAGTATAGGAAATGGAGAAGCCAAAGAACTTGTAAGTATGATCCATGGACATGAACTAAGGCGGGAGGGGATGCTGGTGGGAAGCGGAGTGCAGGGCAGAAGGGAATAAAGGAGAAAAAAATGGGCCAACTATAAGAGCATAATCAATAAAATATACTTAAAAAAAAAAAAAAGAAGCTGTGGCTTACTGTGAGCCTTGGGAGAGGAGAAGAATCAGGTTTCAGTGCGTTCTCTGCAGCCCTAAAGAACAGAGAGGAGGCATCAACATTCCTGCCTGAGTGGCCTGCATGTGCTGTGACCGAACCTGATGACTGGAGCAGAGATGGAACACAGAGTTGTGACACTTGTGGTGTCTAGCAGACTTATTGCCAGGCAGAAAACAAAACCTTGGAATCTGGCCATCTTCCCTCACCCTTCCAGAGCTAGCAGTTGGCCTCAAGTAGAAGCTGTGGCAGTGAGTGTTGGGTTGCAAAGGACTTTATTTGCAACCTTGAGAACTGGAGAGGCAGATGAGTTCCCCCCTGAGCAATGGGCTTATGCTGCGGCTGGTTCCAGTGAAGGGTGGGGGTGGTGGACATACAGGAGTGTGATAGTTGAGAGCTGGCAGTCGCCATTGCTAGGAAGAGAACAAAGCCACCAATGCACAACTGGCTTCTGCCAGCCCAGCCAACCCATTACAGCTTAACCCCAGGGGGGTGGGTACCCTGGACAGCTAGGGCACTGCCCGGCACCATCTGGTTACAGGGGGCAGTGCTGGGATTCCATGTGCTTGGAACCCCATCAGCCACCTCATTCCTCCAATGCGGTGGTATTCTGAGACTGAGGTGACCTGGTTGCAGAGGAAACCTGGTCACAGAGGAGATGCCCACCTCACCAGGGAATACAGGGCATTTCCTACTGGGCCTTGCAGATATTCCAGAAGCTAGAGCAGTGTAAGAGAAAATAAAAACCTGTGCTTCCACGCCACCTACTGGAAAACAAAGACACCATATCGACCTAAATAGAAAATTGTTCCTCTTAAAAAGAAAAAACAGATTTCATTGTCGTAAGTGCCTGGGTGGAGAAACAATCCATCAAATACCATGAATAACCAAGGTAACAAGGCAGCTCAGAAAGAATATGGAAAATCTCCAGAAAATAAACTTAAACATATGTAAATGTTTAAATGACAGGGAATTCAAGATTTCAAGATTGCAGTTCTGAAAAAAACTAAAAAAGATACAAGAAAATTCATGTAGGCAGTTTAATGAACTCAGAAATAAAATCAATGAATAAATGGAATACTTTGCCAAAGAGATTGACACTTAAAAAAATAACCAATAGAAATTCTGGAGCTAAAGAACTCAGTAAAAGAGATGAAGAATGAACTAGTGAGCTTAGATATTGAGCTGACCAGATGGAGGAAAGAATTAGTAACACTTAAGATAGAGACTTGGGAGTAAAAATAAATGAAAGAACTCTATGAGAACTATCTGACTTCATCAGAAAGAGCAATATAAAAATAATGGATATATCAGAAGAAGAAGAGAGGGAGAAGGGCACGGAGAGCCTATTCAAACAGTCAATGAGAACTTCTCAAAACTATGGCAAGAGCTGGACCCTTGGATCCAAAAAGCAAACAGAACACCTAATTATCTCAATCCAAAGAAGGCTTTCTCCAAGGCTCCTTATATTAAAACTGTCAAAAATTAATGACAAAGAATTCTCAAGGTAGCCAGGTTACCCCGTAAAGGAAATCTCATTATAATCTAATCAGATTTTTCAGCAGAAATCTTACATACTAGGAGAGACTACTCTCCTAGTTCAAATGTTCAAACTACTGAAAGAGAGATTACCAGCTGAGAATAATATATCCAACAAAGTTATCCTTTAGATATGAAGGAGAAATAAAGACTTTTCTAGACATACAGAAGCTGAGGGAATTTACCACAAGACCTGCATTACAGGAAATACTAGGGGAGTTATTCTACCTGAAACAGACAGAAGGATATATAACTGTGAACCTTGGCTGGTGTGGCTCGGTGAATCGACTGCTGGTCTGTGAACCAAAAGGTTACCGGTTTGATTTCCCGTCAAGGCACATGCCTGGGTTGTGGACCAGGTCCCTGGTTGGGGGCATATGAGAGGCATCCTATTGATGTTTCTCTCGCATTTTGATGTTTCTTTCCCTTCCCCACTCTCTAAAAGTAAAGGAATAAAATCTTTTATAAAAAAGAGATGTAACTATGAGTAAGATGACTAATGGACAGGCAGAAGCAGGAAATTGCAGCCCTTATTCAAAATAGGGTATTATACACTTAAATATAACATAAAGCTTAGAGGAGGTAAAAACATTTAAAAAACAGAAGACAATAGCTACTGCAATTTGGAAATGAACTCATAAAAACATAACTTGTGATGACAAAACATAAAAGGGGAGAGGGTAAAGGTCTGAATTTGCAAAGGGGAATGGAGACAAGATGTATTCAGAAGGAAAAGGACCACTGTGTATATGAAACTTGTTTTTTGCATAAACCTAATGGTAATCACACAAATAATCTAGAACTAAGACAACATAAATAAGGGAAAACAGAGGGGAAAAACCCCCTAAAATAATAGTTGGAAACAAAAGGGAAAAGAAACAAGGGAGACACAGAGCTATCAGAAAACAGAAGATAAAATGGCTGTAGGAAATCCTCACACATCAATAATCACCCTAAATGTAAATGGACTGAAGTCACCAATAAAAAGCCACAGAGTAGTGAATTGGATCAAAGAACAAAACCCAACCAAATGCTACAATGACAAATACAGACTCAAAGTGGTAGGGTGACAAATGATACTCCAAACAAATGGCATACAGAGAAAAGCAGGTGTAGTCCTTCTTGTATCTGACAAAACAGAATTCAAAGTAAAAAGGTAACGAGGCAAAGATGGACATTTTATAATGATAAAGAGGACAATACAGGAAAAAGACAAGGATGCCCACTCTTCCACTGTTAACATAGTACTAGAAGTCCTCGCCAGAGTAATCAGGCAAGAAAAATAAAAAGGCATTCAAATTGAGAATGAAGGAGTAAAACTGTCACTGTTTGCAGACAACATGATTATATAGAAAACCTTAAAAACTCCCGTAAGAAACTATTAGAAACTATTAACAAATATGGTAAAGTTGCAGGATACAATACCAATGTATCAATTTTGGTTGGTGAACACATAATGCAATATATAGATAATGTATAATAGAACTGTATGCTTGAAACCTATATAATTTTATTAACAGATATCATCTCAATAAATTTAATAAAATGTCACCATCATCCCATTATCTAGAAATTATTACCAATAATTTTTGGTATATATCTTTCAGTGAGTATGAATGTGTGTGAATACAAATGCACATACAATTTTCTCTTAAAATAAGGTCTTAGTATATATACTTTCTGGTGACCTGCTTTTTTCATTTTACTATATTCAGTATTTCCAATGTCATTAAGTCTTCTTTTATACCATTATTAATATTTTGCTATTAAGTTTTTTTCTGGAATTGATTAAATATGATTTATGATTTTTTCTAAAATAGATTAAATTTGCATGGTAGAAAATAGAAAAGGCAGATGGCTATATAGTGGAAAGTCTCACTCTTATTCCTGTCTCCCTGTCTCATGCTTTCCTTCCCTTAGAAAACCAGTTTCACTAATTTCTAGTGTGTCTTTCTAGAGGTAATTTATGTTTATATGAATAAGTATGCATGAGTGTGTGTAAGTTCCCCTTTCCCCTTTCTTTTGTTAACATACAGGGTAGCATAATGCATACACCATTTTGTAGCTTGCTTTTTTTTTGTTTAGTAGTTCTTGATAACTGTTCCAAATTATATCATAAAGAGCTTCCTTGGTCTTTATTTATGGTAGCACAGTGTTTCATAATTTATTTACCCCCTTTTAATGTACATTTAGGATGTTCCAGTCTCTTCTAAGTATTTTTAATGATTGCATAATATTCTAGTCTTGGGGATTTACTACAGTTTATTTAGTAGTAGTAATGATATCCTGTTCTTAGACATTTAAAATTATTTCTAATCTCTAGTTATTATAAAAGGCAACACTGTAGATGAATCTTTGTGCATATCTTTTATTTCTTGAGATTTTAAAATATCAAGAGAACTCTTGAAGGAAAATCTACTAGTTCAGGTAGATGCGGTGTATTTATCGAAAAGGAGGCCCTGTACGTTGCTGCTTTTCCTGAAGACTGCGAAAGAGCCCGGGCCCTCAGATGTTCCCATTGCGCCGCTCCAGCTTGCCTGCCTCAGGGACCATGCCACTTGGGAAAGGGAGTCCAGTGTATTCAACTTGGATCACTGTTTTCCTGGATTTCCATGGCACTCAGGAGCTTCTAAACTTTTTGAAGTTTTGGAACCTTTATGTGAAGAGAAAATCATGGCTTTTACATCAGTTGGTGTAGTTTTAAAGATTTATATCTAGCAGTATAATGACATATTGCTTCCTTAATCATGTAACCCTAGTCATTTTGAATTGTTTGCTATTACTTGGTCATTTTGCGACTTCCCTGCCTCTGTATTGTGTAAAGAAAGTGCACATACATTCTGTGTTTTGAGAATTAACAAAAATTATTTTATTGATTTTAGAGAGAGTAGGGAGAAGGTAGGTGGGGGGAGAGAGATTGATTTGTTGTTCCACTTATTTATCCATTCATTGGTTGCTTCTTGTATGTGCCCCGACTGGGGATTGAACCCACAACCTTGGGGTATCAGGACAATGCTCTAACCAACTGAGCTACCCAGCCAGGGCCTGTGTTTTGAGAATTTTTTTATATTTGCAGAGTAAATGATGTTTAATGCTAAAACTATTTCTGAGTAAGATGTTATTAGTGTTTTTATTGTTCTGTTCTTGTTGTATGCTAGGCAAAGGCAAAGGAATAACACTGAAAAATCATAATGTGGTAGTATATTGTGTTGCAGTTCCATATTTCCCATGCTGCATATATTAAACTTTTAATTTCTTTTTCTCCACAGGTGACTCTACCAGTGGGCAGAGGGCTATCTATCACAGTTTGGGACTGACTGGAATTCCTATAATCAATGTTAACAATAACTGTTCCACTGGTTCTACTGCTTTGTTCATGGCCCAGCAGCTGGTTCAGGGTGGTGAGTAGTGCTCATTAGTCCAGTGTACTTAAATAGAATAGATGTGGGATTATTGCCCCTTTCTGTCATTTCCCACCCAGTCATCAGAGGTATGGCCTTATAATGTGTTCCTGTAAAAACAGTAACTTTGTGGAGATATGATTTATATATCATAAAATTCGTCCCTTTAAAGTACACAATTCAGCATTTTTAAATATAGTCACAGATTTATGCAACCATCACCCCTAACTTCAGAACATTTTCATCACATCAGAAAGAAACCTTGTACCCATTAGCAGTCATTCCCCATTTCCTCCTCCCCTCAGCTCTTTGCAACCACTCATCTACTTTCTGTCTATGGATTTACCTATTCTGAACATTATATAAATGGAATTGTATATTATATGGACTTTTGTGGCTTTCATTTAGCATTATGTTTTCATAGTTCATCCATGCTGTGGCATGTTACCAGTGCTTCATTACTTTGAATGGCTAAATAAGATTTCATTGCATGGCTGTACCACATTTTGTTTACCCATTTATCAGTTGATGGACATTGGGTTGTTTTCATTTTTTGGCTACTGTGAATAATACTACTATAAACATTTGTATGCATTGTTTTGTGTGTGGCTTTCAGTTCTCTTGGATATATATCATATTTAATATTTCCAAATATTCTAGGGTCTTCTTTATTAGGCCCTTTATTCTGTTTTACTGATTAATTGTTGATTATTGCTTCACTACTCAGTGTTTTAATTGTTGGAACTTTGTAATGCCATACTGTTTGATAATGCGAGTGTCCCCTGGTCCCCCACCATGTTATTTTTCTTTCTTTTTTCAAAAACAGGTATCGTCAATTCTGTTTTGTTTTGCCGTTCAGTTGAACTTTAACATCATTTTTTAGATGTTCCCACCCTCCAAAAATTATTCTGTTGAGATTTTGATCAGGATTCTTTTAAAAATAAATTTATTTTATTTAATGTTTTAAAATTCAAAAGTGTCGCCCTGGCTGGTGTGGCGCAGTGGATTGAGCGCCAGCCTGCAAATCAAAGAGTTGCTCGTTCAATTCCCAGTCAGGGCACATGCCTGGGTTGAGGGCCTGGTCCCCAGCAGGGGGTTCACAAGGAGCAACCACACATAGATGTTTCTCTCCCTCTCTTCCTTCCTTTCCTTCTCTCTAAAAATAAATAAATAAAATATTAAAAAAATTATTTATATTTATTCTTGACTGAAACACAGTTCCACATTAATCAAAAGTTTTACTGACATCAAGGATCAAAGAAAGAATTAAACAGTTTCTTGATTTTTCCTCTTATCTAGTTGCATATAAGAATTTTGTCTAATTTTTTACTTATTAAAATTTTTATAGGATTATAGTATGTTCTTTCATTTTTATATAACTCAACATATTTAAATTGAAGTACTTAGTATTTTTTTGCAGTGTCTGGAAATTAAAATTTTCAGAATAATTACATTTTCTTTTAAGGTCTGGCAGATTGTGTCTTGGCTCTTGGATTTGAGAAGATGGAGAAAGGATCCCTTCAAACAACAGTGAGTCCCATTTACTGTTATTTTGGAGTTGTTATGATACTATCAGAAAACTTTGCCCATTGGACTACCATCAATAGCACCTGTTAATAAGCAACATAAAACATACTTTGGCAGAGTTATTAAATAAGTTGATGTAACTCAAAAGCCAGAACGTGATACTGTATATGTATGCATAGATTCTGGTATTTTAGAACAGTAGAGTGATAGAGATAATTTAGTTCAACCTCTTTATTTCATCAATGATGAAACTGATGTTTAGAGAGGATCCAGTTATGGAGTTTGAGATTGACTTATCTAATTAATTTGAAAGTCATTCATTCAAAAATTAATTTCATTCAACAAACTGAAGATAATTAATAACATGTAAGACTTCTGTATCTGATAATGCAAGTCAAATTTTTTGAACCAGTTCTTCTACTGATGACAACCAGAGAATATTTGGATAGAATATAAACAAAATATCCTAAAGCATCAAAGAGCTAATAAGAGAGAGAAATTGCAGGTGAATGCCAGAAAATAAAGATCGGCCTTTGAAGGTGCTTTTGCCTTGAAGGCCTTTGCTGATCAGGAAGCTGTGAGTTTCAATCTTGATGGCTCCTAGAATGAAGAGGAAAGCGCTCAAAGCTCAGGTCCTCCCGTATCAGAATTTTAATATCCACTCTCCACATTAAACTGGGACTCTGTAGGGGTAAACTCTTTGAGTAAAGGTGAACCCAAAGTAAAACTGCTCCCCATCCCTACATCCTCTTTTCCCCACTTTCATGAGATTACAGGAAAAATTGCTTGGTACTGAATAGACCAATGGGAGGAAAAAGAGAAATGGGAAAAAAACCCAAAAGAGGCTTTTACTGAGAGTTAATAAAGGATAACCATAGGCTATCCTTTATGTAGGATTGCTGCAAAAATTCTTGTTGCCTGGGTGATCAAAGAAACCTCAAACCATGTAATTGAGTCTGAATTGATTCCAGAATGGTAGTAACCTAGGCACTTAACAGAACGAAATGTAAGTTTTCTTTTGGAGGAAAGCATCTTCCTTCTAGGTTTTGAGAACTCTTCAAGGAAGTTTTCAAGGACATGCAGTCAAGGAAAACCAAGCATTAAAAAAACAAAGCACCATAATTGAGAACCAGGAGAAGGAGGTACAGTAAAGAGTGATCTGTGAAGATTTCAAAAACTGGATTTACTGGACACACATTTACGCATGCTTACCATGTTTAAAGAAATAAGACAAGTTTGGAAATATGTTTTGGGTATAGGAAACAGCAAAAAGAGACACTATAGACCTGAAAAAGAAATAGAATTTATAGAAAGAAAAATGAAATAATTAAAAATTCGAAAGATAGGTTTGATAGCAGATAATATACATGACTAAAAAAAGAATTAGTGAAACTGGACTAGATTAAAAGTAATTATTGAGAATATACTGTAGAGAGGAAAAAGATGGAAAGTTGGCAGGAAGTTAAGATATATTGAGGATAGTGTGCTAAGGTATAAATATTTAATTGGAATTAATGGAGAAGTGGTGAGAGAAAATATAGACATTTTGTTATTCTTTTCAGAAAAGCAGCTCTTAGTTTTACTGATTTTTAAAAATTGATATTTTTTATTGTTTTTTAGTCTCTTTTTCATTTATTTCCAGTCTGATCTTTGTTATTCCTTCCTCCTACTAACTTTGGGCTTTTTCTAGTTCTTAAAGGCGTGCAGGGGTATCCAACACTTGGCCCTGAGGCCACATGCAGCCCAGGATGGCTATGAAGGCAGCCCAACACAAAATTGTAAATTTCCTTAAAACATTATGAGATTTATTTGTGATTATGTGTTGCAACGTATTTAATGTGTAGTCCAACACAACATTTCTTCGTCCAGTGTGGCCCAGAGATGCCAAAAGTTTGGACACCCCTGGTAAAGTTAGGTTGCTTATTTGAGATCACTCTTTTTTTTTTTTTTTAGTACTTTATTTTTAGAGAGGGGAAAGGAGGGAGAGAGGGAGAGAAACATCAGTGTGTGGTTGCCTCTAATGCATCTCCTACTGGGGACCTGACCTGCAACGCAGGCATGTGCCACGAACTGGGAATTGAACCTGTGACCCTCTGGTTCACAGGCCAGTGCTCAGTCCACTAAGCCACACCAGTCAGGGCTGAGATCATTCTTTTTTCTTAATGTAGGCTTTTATTCCTATGAACTTTTCTCTTAGAACTGCTTTTGCTGTATCATTTGTCTTAAGATATTTTTTGATTTCTCTTTTGATTTCTTCCTTGACCCATTGGTTGTTGCGTAGCATATTAATCTCCACATACAGCATTTGTGAATTTTCCAGTTTTCTTCTTGTAATTGATTTCTAACCTCCTACCATTGTGGCTGGAAAAGTTGTTTGATATTATTTCAATCTTCTTGAATTTATTAAGACTTGTTTTGTGCCTTGCTGGTGTAGCTCAGTGGATTAAGTGTCAGCCTGTGATCCAACGGCTCGCCGGTTTGATTCCCCAGTCAGGACACGTGCCTGGGTTGTGGGCCAGGTCCCTGATGTGGGGCACGTGAGAGGCAACTACACATTGATGTTTTTCTCCCTCTCTTTCTCTCTCCCTTCCCATCTGTCTGAAAATTAAAAATAAATAAATAAATAAAAAAGACTTGTTTTGTGGCCTAATATATATATCTATCCTGGAGAATGTTTCCTGTGCACTTCAGAAGAAAGTATAATCTGTTTCTTTTGGATGGAATGTTGTGTATATGTCAGTTAAGTCTGGTCTAATGTGGTGTTTGAGGTCGATGTTTCCTTATTGATTTTTTTGTCTGAATGATCTATCCATTGATGAACATGGGGTATTAAAGTCCTCTACTATTATTGTATTGCTGTATATTTCTTCCTTGTCTGTATTGGGTGCATAAATATTTACAAATATGTATTTGTTATATCCTCTTCTTGGAGTGACCCCTTTATCATTATGTAATAATCTTCTTTGTCTTCTATTACAGTCTTTGTTTTAAAGTCTATTTTGTCTGATATAAGTATAGCTACCTCAGGTTTCTTTTGGCTTCTATTTGCATCAACTATCTTACCATCTCTTCATTTTTAATTGGTGTGTGATATACTATTCTTTAATGTAGTATTGTATTTGATTTGCTAGTATTTTGTTTAGGATTTTTGCATCTGTATTCATCAGAAATATTGGTTTATAGTTTTCCTTTTTTATGTTCTTGCCATGCAGTTCTTTTTTGTAGTGGCAGCCCCAGTTTACATTTCCACCAACAGTGTACAAAGGTTTCCTTTACTTTATATTCTGTCCAACACTTGTTATTTCTTGTCTTTTTGGTAATGATCATTCTAGGTGTGAGATGATATCTCATGTGGTTTTGATTTGCATTTCTCTGATAATTAGCGAACACCTTTTCATGTGCCTGTTGGCCATCTGTATGCCTTTGGAAAACTTCCTATTCAGATCTTCTGCCCATTTCTAAATTTGGTTGTTTGTTTTTATGCCATTGAGTTGTGTGAACTCTTTATATATTTTGTGTAGTCCCTTATCGATGTATATTTTGTAAATATCTTCTCTCATCCAGTAGGTTGTTTTTTCATTTTGTTGATGGTTTCCTTCACTGTGCAGAAGCTTTTGATATAGTTCCATTTGTTTATTTTTCCTTTGGTTTCTTTTTTTTTCTTCTTTATTATTTTGTCATTTTTTTCTTTTTCCTTTCTTTCTTTTTTTATTTTTGCTTTTGTTTTCTTAGCCTTTGCAGTCTTGTCCAAAAAAACATCATTAAGACCTATGTGAAGAAGCTTATCACCTATAATTTCTCCTAGAAATTTCATGGTTTCAGGTCTTAGGTTCTAGTGATTAATCCATTTTGAGTTAATTTTTGTAGTGTACAGTAGTGATCTAGTATTCTTTTGCATGTGGCTGTCCAGTTTTTCCAACACCATTTATTGAAGGTTGTTCTTTCCCCATTTTATGTTCTCAGCTCCATTCTTGTAAATTATCCATATATGTTCAGGTTTATTTCTGGGTTCTTTATTCTGGGCCATTGATCTATGTGTCTGTTTTTATACTTATACACTGTTTTGATTACTATAGCTTTGTAGTATAGTTTGATCAGAGAAACTGATACCTCCAGATTTGTTGTTCTTTCTCAAGATTGCTTTGGCTATCCAGAGTCTTTTGTGTTTTCATACAAATTTTAGAATAATATTTGTTCTAGTTCTTCGAAATATGTTATTGGGATTTTGAATGGGATTACATTGAATCTGTAGATTACTTTATGTGGTATGAACATTTTAATCATTGTAATTCTTTCAGTCCATAAATGTGGCATGTCTTTCCATTTATTGTGTCTTCAGTTTCTTTCAACAGTGTCTCATAGTTTTCAGTGTTCAGGTCTTTTACTTCCTTGGTTAAATTTATTCCTAGGTATATTTTTTTATTATTGATGCAGTTGTAAATGAAATTGCTTTTCTATTTTATCTGATAGTTTGTTATTTGTGTATAGCAATACTAACTTATTGTATATTGATTTTTTTATCCTGCAATTTTACTGAATTCACTTATTAGTTCAAACAGTTTATGTGTGTGTCTGTGTGTGTGTGGAGTCTTTAGGTGTTTTTTTTTTATGTTACTATTATGCCATTTGAAAATAGTTATAATTTTATTTCTTTCTAATTGGATAGTTTTTATTTCTTTTTCTTGTTTGATTGCTGTGGTGAGGACTTCCAATACTATGTTGAATAAAAATGAGGGAGTGGGCCTTCTTGTCTTATTCCTGCTCTTAGAAGAAAGCTTTCATCTTTTCACTGTTGAGTATGATATTAGCTGTGGGTTTCTCATATATGGCCTTTATTATATCGAGGTATGTTCCCTCCATATCCACTTTGTTGAGAGTTTTTATCATAAATGAATACGAAATTTTGTCAAATGTTTTTTCCACATCTATTGAGATGATCATATGATTTTATTCTTCATTTTATTAATGTGGTGTATCACATGGATTGATTTGCAGATGTTGAATCATTTTTACATCCCTGGGGTAAATTGCACTTGAATATGATATATGAACCTTTTAATGTATTGTTGAATTCCATTTGCTAATATTTTGTTGAGGATTTTTCATCAGGGATATTGACCTGTAATTTTCTTTTGTTTTGCTATAAGGGTAAAGCTGGCCTTGTAAAATGACTTTGGAAGTATTTTCTCTTCTTCAGTTTTTTGGAAGAGTTTGAGAAGGCTAGGTATTAGGTCTTCTTTGAATATTTGGTAGAATTTACCTGTGAAGCCAATCTAATTCTGAACTTTTGTTTCCTGAGAGTTGTTTTTTTTTTAATTCCTGATTCAGTCTCCTTACTAATAATTTGTCTATACAAATTTACTATTTCTTCATGGTTCAGTCTTGGAAGATTGTATGTTTCTAGGAATTTATTCACTTCTTCTAGACTGTCCAATTTGTTGGCATAAAATTGTTCATAGTAGTCTGTTATGATCTTTTGTATTTCTGTTATGATCTTTTGTATTTTTGTATCAGTTGTAACTTCTTTTTCATTTTTGATTTTATTTATTTGAGCCCCTACCTCTCTCAGTGAATCTTGGATTTATTATTTATAGCATTATTATTTACATTTATATTTGCTTTTGTCCTTATAACCTTCCAACCTCTTCCATGCTCCAATGTAAATGCCAGATGAGCAAAGACTTTATCTGTTTCATTAGCCTTGAGTAGTATTTGGCACATATGGGATTCTTTATAAAAGTTTCTTGAAAGAATTGCACCTTTTTGTTCATTTGATTATTTTCCTTGACATGTTTTTGTGCAAAGCATTTCATGACTGATATTATTCACATTGTCCATTTTTGGTTTACATTGTGCTTAGAATGAGCAAATATCTTAGTGATACTGTAATATCGGAAAGGGACACTATCATGTCAAATGCTTATTAAATTTAGCATTTTCCTCTCTTAGTCTTCAACCAGGACTCCTCCAGTTGATAAACATGTTGAAGTCCTGATTAATAAGTATGGATTGTCTCCTGAACCAGTTACTCCTCAGATGTTTGGGTATGCTGGAATTGAGCACATGGAAAAATATGGTATGTTAAAAAGAAAACTTTAAGGCTTATTGGTTAATATATGTTATATGCATGTTATATAGATGTGATGAGAAGCAGCAGGTATTTATTAAGGAACGGTGGAGAATGCCAGGATATATAAGATATAAAATAGTTTTGGCATAAAGTTGAAGAAATTGTGTAGAATTTAGTTGTAGAGAATGTACTTATATGTAGGACATCATATTAGAAGTGCCTAGGATACTCTAAAGCCAGAAATTAAAATAGGAAAAATAACATAAATCTTGTCTCCTTTAATCATGGACTGTAAATTGAGATTCATTAGTTCTGAATATTAAAATGAGCCTTAACACTTGCTCTTGGTAATAGGTTTATGTAGTCAAATTTTATTCCTAGTACAAATTTTATTTTTAGTAATAAGTTTTCAGTGTCAAGTTTCATTCCTAGTACTTAGCGTATCATCATCTGTCATTCCATAGTGTTTTATGAGATTTAAATTTCATGGTTGATTTCTGTTTTGTACTGAACATACTGATGGTCAATGATTGGCCTTTCTTAGCCAGTTTAAAGCAGGATATAGTGCAGAGAGGATTTTTAATTTTCATTGTATGACCCTGAACCAGTGTCTTGTAGTGTACTATGAGATGAGGAAGAAAATGTTCATGCTTGAAAGCTCAGCATTCCTGTCCTTTATGGGAAAAATATCCCAAGTTGGATAGCCGAAGTCAAGTAATCAGAAAGCAAAAAAAAAAAAAAAAAAAAAATCTTCAAGGCAGAGTGGTGGGATAGTATAAAGGAGTACTGCCATTCTTTTGCTATGGAAATTTTCTTTCTTGTACCTATTTCTTACCATTTTTAACTCAGTCTGTTCCAACTTGGCTCTCCTCCTTTCTCAAGGCTCCCATTGATCACCATGTTACCATATACAGTAAATACTTTCCAATCTAATTTAATAGACTTCAGCAGCATTAATTCCCCCCCCCCCTTTTTTTTTGAAACATTGTCTTCTCTTGGCCTCTGTGATACCACAGTCTCCTGGTTTTTCCTACCTTTTTGGCTATTCCTTGTCCATTTCTTTTTCTTTTTAAAGCTTTTAAGTCTTTTTTTTTAAGATTTTATTTATTTATAGAGAGAGGGGAAGAGAGGGAGAAAGAGAGGGAGAGAAACATCGGTGTGTGACACAAACATTCCGTTGCCTCTTGCCTGCCCCCAATTGGGGACCCGACCTGTAACCCAGGCATGTGCACTGACTGGGAATCTAAACGGTTTCTAAACGACCCTCTGGCTTGCAGGGCAGCGTTCAATCCACTGAGCCACGCCAGCCAGGGTCCATTCCTTTTTCAATTAAATAATTCATTTAAAACATTATTGCCCTGGCTGGTGTGGCTCAGTATATTGGGTGCCAGTCTGTGAAAGGTCATCAGTTTAATTCCTGGTTGGGTCACATGCCTGGGTTGTAAGCAGGGCCCCAGTTGAGGGCATGAGAGTGGCAACCTATCAATGTTTCTGTCCCTCCCTTCCCCTCTCTCTAAAAGTAAATAAATAAAATCTTTAAAAAACCTCAAAACCCAGCCCTGGCTGGGGTGGATCAGTGGATTGAACGCTGACCTGCAAACCAAAAGGTCGTAGGTTCGATTCCCAGTCTAGGGCACATGCCTGGGTTGCGGGCCAGGTCCCCAGTAGAGGGCACATAAGGGGCAACCACACATTGATGTTTCTTTCCTTCTCTTTCTCTCTCCCTTCCCCTCTGCGTAAAAATAAATAAATAAAATCTTAAAAAAAAACAAGGAAAAAAACCCATTATTGAGCTCTCATTATATTCCAGGCACTGGAATACAGCTATTGCTGTGTAATAAACCACTCCAAAACAGAGTGATTTTAACATTTATTTATTATTATAGTTTATTTGATGAACATTTATTATTATAGTTTATAAGTTTGTAGACTGACTGGGAACCAGCTAATCTAAGCTGAGCACAGCTCTTGTCTGGCTTAATCATATGACTGTAAGCTCGTTGGAGACTCTGTTCTAGTCTTATTTGGCTGGGTCATATGTCTCTCATTCTTCTCCTGGGACCAGAGGGCCAGCCCTGACATATACTTTTCATAGTGAAAGCAGAAGTACAGGAGAGTAATTTGCAACATGCAAGCCCTTTTGAGACTTAAGTTGTTGACTAAAGCAAGTCACATGGCAAACTTGGAAACAAGGGACAGGGAAATATACTTTACTTTTGTGGTAGGAAACTGCAAACCTACTTTTGTCACACCCTGAATAATTTAGCTGCCTGCTTTGCTACCAATCCATGAATGAATTACTTATAAATCTTCTAATAGATTCAAATCTCTCTCCTTATGGTTTCCATCCATAGTGTTGTTTCTGTCTTCTGAGACTCACAGAACAAGTTTCTTTTACCTTACAGCCCTTCAAATATCTGAAGTCAGCCTGTGCTTAATTTCTTTTGAAATATTTCTTCCTGGCTGGTGTAGCTCAGAGGATTGAGAGTTGGCCTGAGAACAAAAGATTCCCCAGTCAGGGCACATGTCTGGGTTGCTGCCCAGGTCCCCAGTTGGGGGCATGTGAGAGGCAACCACACATTGATGTTTCTCTCCCTCTCTTTCTCCGTCCCTCCCCCTCTGTCTCAAAATAAAAATAAATAAAATCTTAAAAAAATATTTAAAAAAATATTTATTAGACTTGTTTCATAACCCATCGTCAACAGTCGGATTACTGTGCTGTGATTGCATGGAAGTTTTTTTGTATTTACATCACACTGTTAGATCATTGAGCTTGTAGTCAAACGGAACCTTAGAGCCTTTCTCATAGTTGTTGCTCCTTTTTCCAGGTTTTTTTTTGGGGGGGAGGTCTAAGAATAGAATTGGGTGTTTAATTAGTTATATTCTGATTCATCACATTGATAAACTTTCTTGAAGACTATTTGGATCCAACTTTATAGTAGTCCCTCCCATTTTCTGGCTTGGTAAGAGTGCCCTTAAAACTGGATTTTCTAATCCAGTTTTTGGTAGAAATGTTAACCCAGAGAAGCTCTTGGCTTTCTCCAAAGAATCAAAGCTTCCAAGTCTTTTTCTTCTTCAACCTGGTGTCCAACCAGGCACTCATTTATCCACTCATTATATATCAGGTTAAAGGTTAGCACTAGAGATTTTTCTCTAGGTTAATGCAGTAATCAACATCTGGTGTTTCCTAATGTGTGTTCCATGGGACATTAAGCTTATAAGATGCTCTATAATGTGAGTAAGTTAAGTTGGGAAATGCTTCATATTGTACTTTAACTCCCTATTGGACAGTCATAATACAGAGTAGAGTCTCTGAGCGTCTTGCTGTACAGAAATCTGTTTAATTTTGTTTAATCCAGTATTATCTAAACTTGACAGAAGGACCCCTGTATTTTCAGCAATACCAAAAAAAAAATAATAATAATCCTGAAAAAAATAAAAGAAAAAACCAAAATCTACACTACAGTATTTCCTTATCTTGTCCCAAAAGTCCTGAAAATTTAGTTTTCTTGCTGATATCTGGATACCATATTTCATTTTGTCTTCCGATCAATCCAATAAAAAATATTAATATGATATGGCTTGTTCTTTGTGAACCCATATTGGCTGCCTCCCGATCAGCACTCTCTTTGGTATGAGATCTCCACTGTGGATGGAATCTACCTTACTCCCTCACTCGAGGAGCATTAGGATGTTTTGGCAGACTTCTTGAGGAATTGCTGGTAGTTTTTTCTTGCCTTAAAACCACTGTGGTCCCAGGCTCTATTTTCTAGTTTTTGAAATTAGACCCTAGTTATATTAGGTAGAATTGGCCAGTTTGAACTATTTTCATATTATACAGGGTGTGGCAAAAGTAGGTTTACAATTTTGAGTACGCAAAACACAGAGTTTATTCTTGTGTTATTATTTATTAATTATTGTATTATTTTCCATACAAAAAACTATAAACCTACTTTTGCCTCACCCTGTATGTCTGTTAGTTGATTCAATTCAGTAAATATATCCAAGTTTAATGATTAAGAAACATTTGTTGAGGGATCAATGTTGATGTCTTCAATACTGGTATCTGCGCAAGGGAAAATGTGGAAATGCAGAGCAGGACACTGAGTACCATTGCAACATTTGTTAACAAGCAGCCAAAAAACATTAACTCACAAATAGATATGTGCTTTCTCTACAGGAACAAAAGTTGAACACTTTGCAAAAATTGGATGGAAAAATCATAAACATTCGGTTAATAACCCGTAAGTATTTCAGATCTATGGAATAGCGAAGATCTGGGTTATCCTGCTGTATAACATGAATCTTTAATACTTGAAAAGCTTATGTAATGAGTGGATAAAAAAGCTGTGGTACATCTGCACAATGAAATATTACGTAGCAGTAAAAAAAAGAAAAAACTTATATTTTGCAACAACATGGAATGGACCTGGAGAAAATTACGCTAAGTGAATTAAGTCAATTAGTGAAAGAAAAATAGCACATGATCTCACTTATATGTGGACTATAATGAACATAATAAACTAATGAACAAAATACTAACAGACACTTAGATACATTAAACAGACTGACAGCTGCTGGAAAGGAGGCAGGTTGTGGGGTAGACAGGATGAAAGAGGCTGGAGGGATTAACCAAAGAACATTTATGTACAACCCATACATATAGACAACAATATGGGGACTGGCTTGGGGAGGGGTAAGGGTGGGATTGGGAGGAGGTGGGGAAAGGGAGAGAAATCAGGAACAACTATAACAGCATAAACAATAATTAAAAACAAAAAAACTGCCCTGGCAGTGTGGTTCAGTGGATTGAGTGCCGGCCTATGAACCAAAGGGTTGCTGGTGGGATCCCAGTCAGGGCACGTGTTTGGGTTGCTGGCTGGGTCCCCAGTTGGGGCTGTGCAGGAGGCAACCACACATCAGTGTTTTTCTCCCTCTCTCCCTTCCCTTCTCTCTAAAAATAAATAAATAAAATATTTTTAAAAAAAAGCTAATGCAAGATCTCAAAGATATTAAGCAGAATTTTTAATTTTTTAATTTAATTTTTCAATTGCTGTTTACATTCAATATTATTTTGTATTAGTTTCACCTGTACAGCATAGTGATTAGACAGTCGTATAATTTATAAAGTGATTCCCTGGTATTTCAAGCACCCACCTGGCACCATACATAGTTATTACAATATTATTGACTGTATTACCTATGTAATTTTTTCTTATTAAACACTTGTGTCCTTTTGACTTCTTTTTTTTTTAAATGGGTTTATTTAGCATTTCTATGCCTTAATACATTAGGTTGATTTTTGAAAAGATTTTATTTTCTTTTAGAGAGAGGGGAAGGGAGGAAGAAACAGAGGGAGAGAAACATCAATGTGTGAGAGATACATATATTGGTTGCCTCTCCCACCTCACCCAACCAGGGATCTGGCCTGCAACCCAGGCATGTGCCCTGATTGGGAATCCAAATGGTGACCTTTTGGTTTGCAGGCCAGCGCCCAATTCATTGAGCCACACCAGCAGGAGCTGGCTTCTTTTTGTTTTGGTTTTGGTCTGCTTACATTTAGAAAACCACTTAAGCTTAGTGACTCTTTTAAGAAAAAATGTGAATGGCTGGTATTAAAAGATGTAGTTGGTTATACATTGCTACTCTAGTGTATAAAATTTATTGTAATAATTTTAGTTGGAAATAACCAGTCACTATTTTAAGCCATTCCTTAAAACTTCTTAGTTTATTTTGATCAACTAAAATATTTGTAAAATGCATATTAGCAGTCATTTAAAATATTTTATATGAACTTAAGTAATGCATTTTAATTATGCTAGTGTCATTAACTTTTACTCTGGTAAAATAATATGGTTATTTATATCCTAAAAAAAATCTGAAGTAAAATTACATCATGTGTATTACAGATGATTAATCTTTGAATTTCCTAGACCGTAGTACAATATCTGGTGCATAGCATGTGCTTAATCGTTGCTGAGTAAAATTGTTTCACTGACAGTTGAATTAGTGCCACACAACTAGGCAATACCACCAGGCAATAAAAGAATAATAGCTTAATTAGTGCTGACTCTCTGTCACTGTGCTCAGTACTTTTATGTACATACTCACTCAGTCCTCTCAAGGACCCTACAAAGTAGATATTTTTGCTCTCATTTTCTAGATGATGAAAATGAGGCTTACAGAAATTAGGTAGCTTGCTCAGGATCATACTAAATAGTGGCAAAATAATGTTTATATTTTTCCTCCTCCTAGGTTATAATCTCTTTGAGGGAAAGAGTCATCTGTTATGTTTAATTCTTAGCACAGATCTTGGAACATAATAGCTGCTCAGTAAATTGTTTCTGAATTATTAAACAAATTTTGCCATATTTAATAAACATAAAACCATGGCAAGGAGCATTTATACCATACGTTGATTATTACCACATATCCCTAGTACTTCATGCTGCTGCTAGTTCTTCTTATTCTCCTAATTTGATATTGACATTTGAATTTAGAGCATATCTAATTATCAAATACCAAATTCCATACTTTAGACCTAAGTGTATTTTGTGAAATATCTAAGGGTATTGTGAGAGCTTTAGTGAATTCCCATTTCTTGTATGATAAAATCCAAATTCCTTCATGACCTAACAAGCCTGTTATAATTTGGCCCCATTCCACTTTGTCATTCTTATTTCTTACTACTTCCCTGGATATTCCCAATCTCTAACCTTACTAGATTACTTAGTTTTCCCTAAATGTACTTTACAGGACTTGCTTCTGTTAGTTTTACTTACACTGTTAGCTCTCCCTGGAATATCCTTCTGCCGTTCTTTTGTTTGGTGAAACAGTCTACTTACCCATGAAGTTCCAGTCCAAATATCATCGCTTAATACCTTAATTAAAACTCCCCTGGGCATAAATATTTCTTCTCCTGAGCTTCATTGCACTGCCTATACCTCTATTATAATGCATCACACTGTAACATACTTAGTTATTTACGAGTCTTTCTCCTCTGATGATGATGATCCTTGAACAGAGATTGTCTCATCTTTTTTTAGGATATTTTATTGATTGTTATTACAGTTGTCCCAGTTTTTCCCCTTTTACCCCCCTCTGCCTGGTATCCCCCTTCCTTCCAGTGATCCCCCCTCCTTAGTACATGTCCATGGGTCATGTGTATAAGTTCTTTGACTTCTCCATTTCTTATACTGTTCTTAATAACCCCCTATATTGTACCTACACAATTATGCTTCTAAATCCCTATACCTTTCTCCCCATTCTCCCCTTTCCCCCACAGTTGATAACCCTTCAAATGATCTCCATATCTGTGATTCTGTTCCTGTTCTAATTGTTTTCTTAGTTTGTTTTGTTTTTATTTTTTAGATTCAGTTGTTGATAGTTGTGAGTTTGTTGTCATTTTAATGTTCATAGCTTTGATCTTCTTTTTCTTAAATAAGACCCTTTAACATTTCCTGTAATAGGGTTGGTGATGATGAACTCCTTTAGCTTTACCTTGTCTGGGAAGCACTTTATTTGCCCTTCCATTCTAAGTGATAGCTCTGCCGGATAGAGCAGTCTTGGTTATAGGTCTTTGCTTTTCATCACTTTGAATGTTTATTGCCAGTCTCTTCTTGTTTGCAAAGTTTCTTTTGAGAAATCAGCTGATAGTCTTATGGGAACTCCTTTGTAGTTAACTTTCTGCCTTTCTCTTGCTGCTTTTAAGATTCTCTCTTTATCTTTAACCTTTAGCGTTTTAATTGTGATGTGTCTTAATGTGGCCCTCCTTGAGTCCAATTTATTTGGGACTCTCTGTGCTTCCTGGACTTGTATGTCTGTTTCTTTCACCAAATTAGGGAAGTTTTCTTTCAATATTTTTTCAAATATGTTTTCAATTTCCTGCTTTTCCTCTTTTCCTTCATGCATTCCTATGATTTGGATGTTGGCCCTTTTAGAGATGTCCCAGAGTCTTCTTAAACTCTCCTCGTTTTTTTGAATTCTTGTTTCTTCATTTTGTTCTGGTTGAATGTTTATTTCTTCCTTATGTTCCAAATGGTTGATTTGAACTCTGGCTTTAGATCTCTTCACTGTTGCTTTCCTGTGGATTTTTCTTTATTTCACTTAGTGTAGCCTTCATTTCTTCTCTTGTGTTTTTGCCTTATCCAATGACATCTCTGAGCATTCTGATCACCAGTGTTTTGATCACTCGGCATCTGATAGGTTGGCTACCTCTGCATCGCTTAGTTCTTTTTCTGGGGTTCTGTTCTGTTCCTTAATTTGGGCCATATTTCTTTGTCTCCTCAATTTGGCAGCCTCCCTGTGTCTGTGTACTAGGTAGAGCCACTTTGATTCCCTGTCTTAGCACATCTGTTAGGTTGTATGAGATGGAGCCTTGGGTATTCACCCGGGCTGGCAGCCTGCTTCACCGTTTTGTGGCTCCATGTATGGGGGAGGGGTCGAAGAGGGGACAGTGTTGCTGCTGGCTGACTTCTGGGGACTTTCCTGGCACTTGCCCCTTTTCCAGTCACTTCACCTACTCCCTGTGTGAGGGGCGCCCCTCCACGTGCTGCCCTGAAATATGTGGTTGACAGGATGGATGGGTTTGCATGAGTTTGGGGCTCTCCTGAGAAACCAGAAATTTCTTCCACCGCCCCAGCTCCCACTGGTGTTTACAGCCAGAAGCTAGGAGGCTTTATATATCCCGGTGCAGGAACCCGGGGCTATGTGGTCTGACCTCGAGCTGAGATTGTTCTCTCACAAGGTGTCCCCCTGTTCTTTTTTGTCCCCCTGATTTTTAACCACCATACATAAATGTGAGATTTCACTGGCTGCAGCTGCTGCCTTGCCGTTACTGGTTCACCACTGCCACATGGTGACCTCTCTGCCCTGGCTCCCTGTCTCCGCCCTTCCTACCCGCCTGGGTGAATATAGCTTCTTTAAATCCTTGGTTTTTGGACTTCCATACAGTTCAATTTTCTGGTAGTTCTTGGTGTTTTTTTGTTTTGAAATTAGTTATGATCTTTCTCATGGTTGTACAAGGAGGTGAAGAGTGTCTGCCTATGCCTCCGTCTTGACTGGAAGTTGAGATTGTCTCATCTTTTATCTCTGGTATTTATCAAGGTATTGGAGCATAATAAATGCTCAGTAAAACTTTGTTGTTACTGAACAGTAGAGTTAGGATAAGCAGTCTTAAGTCAACAAAGATGGTCTAGAGCTGATTTCCTTGTCCTTAGAACTTGGAGACCCATTAAAAATCCTTGAGATTTTCTGATACTAGTAAGGAACCATACCAACATACTGAGGAATTGATAGCCGTGCAGTTTCCTGATTTTGAGGCTCCAAAGTGCAGTTCTTGACTTTCCCCAGAGAATCAAAGCTTCCAAAACTTCCAAAGTCTTTCTCTCATTTAACCCGGTTCCAACCAGGCACTCACTTATCCACTCATTACAGCATTCTTCTAAGCGAATATCATTCACTCAGCAGTATCTATTCAGTAGCCTACTATCTGCAAGACGTTGCTTTAGCTACTAGTGGTGCAGCGATGAATAAGACAGATAAATTCCTTGTTTGCATGGACCTTCTATTACATTTTATAAGTTCTCAATTATGTTGAGTAGGCAAGTGTTATTTCTAGATGTCAGTTTCATCATTTAAAACTCTTTGAAACAGTCAGGAATTTCTAGGTTTGACTCAGAAATTTCAGGTGCTAAATTCTTGCATTAGGCTTTGTTTGGCAAGTGAAGAAAGAGAATTCTGTGTTTGCTGACCAGTCACCAGAGATACCTAAGAGATATTTCTAAGAAGATTGAATTGAGACTATTCTCAAGTGCTTCCTCACAAATTATAAGAATAATTAAAGGCAGTGAGAATCTGTGATAAGTAATATAGTATTAGAGATAGTCTGTACCACTTGGGGCTGCAGACCTGTGTCTATAACTTTCTCCTACTTGTCCTCACTTAGGTGTCCCACAGGTACCTCAGAGTCAACATGTTCATAGAGAATTTATCATTTCTTCTCAACCTGGTTTTCCTTTCATCATTCTTCACTGTGATGAATGGCAGAACATTTAGCAATGCCTAATTATTCAAGATAGAAAACTAGAAGTTATCCATGAGTCTGCCTTGTTCTTCAGTGTCCTGTGTGAGTTGCAGATGATTTGGGGATAAACAGAATCCTGCCTCCATACTATCTTTTGCATTTATCCCTTCTCCCACCTTTCCCTTCCAGTTCTGTACTTTAGGTTCTCATTATTTCTTGCTGTAATTAATGCCCCAATTTCTTAGTTGGTTTTCTTGCTTTTGGTAATGTCTTTTTACCATCCCTTTTCAAAACTGCAGTTTTCTCGCTGAGATACAGATCTGATCATGTCACTTCCCAGCTTGATATCCTTTAGTAGTTCCTCATCGTTTCAGTATAAAATGTGAACACCACATACTATCCTCCCATGATCTGATCCTTGTTCGTTTCCCCTTCCCCGTCTTCTTCCCCTTACTTCCACATTCCCTTCCAAACTTCATGCCCTAACTTCAGTAAACTGTTTCATTTACCTCAAGAGGTTTTGCATGTGCTCATCCTCTTGCCAGGAATTCTCTCTTCCTCTTATTTGCCTAATCTTAGAGATGAAGTTCCCTCTTGTGTCTGGGTTTGATGCACATCCTGTGAGTTCCCGTGGCACCCTGTATAACATTTCTATCATGGCATTTATATGTATTGTGTTAGAATGGTATGTTTGTTTGTCATGAATTCAGACTAAGTTCCATAGCAGTGACTATATCTATGTCCCCAGTGCCTAGCACAGGATCTGGCACAAATAAGGAGTTTTTTGAAAGTTGGTGATGGTCAAAGTTAACCTCAGAAGCAAAGGTGCAGACGCATATGTAGATGTGAGTGAGAAGGGCTTTATTTCTAACATTTGAATTGCTTGTTAATTTCCACAGCAGCTGAAGTTTACTTTCAGAAACTCTCTTATGGTGTCTGTTGCTGCTGTTTTCACCAGAGCATATCTGAAACCATCTGATTATATCCTTAGAGGAGCCAAAGGGGATAAAAGTAAATTTCTTCTTTTCCATGATCAGAAAAAAAAATATTTTAAAGAATGCAGATAGTTTATTGTACGTTTTGTATATTTATTTAAGAATTCCATTAGCCTTCATTAAATGTAGTTGCATAATATCATCACCACAAAAGTTGGCTGAATTGCAAGTCATTTAATTTTGCTTTTGAGGAACTAGCATTTTATAATTATCCAGGAAAAAGAAGTGGTATTCTATTTTAACCTCCAACTGGTCTGGCACCATTTGGGTGCACTGTAGTTCAGTTGTGGCGCTAACCACCTGGTGTTAACGCAGGTACCATGAATTAAGGACTCAGTCCTCTACAAGACTACCCTCTCTTGTCAGATGCCAGACACGAGTAGGGTCTGTGGGCCATCTCTACTTTTGACCAACTGGCTATAAATTCAAGGGTTCCCATGAGCCTGTCAGGTTCAGTAATTCCCTAGACTGACTTGGAACTCAGGAAAGTGCTGTATTTATGGTTACAGTACAGATGGTCCCCAACCTATGATTGTTCAACTTATGATTTTTTTGACTTTACCGTGGTGCGTAAGAGATATACCTTCGGTAGAAAACAGCTAGGCTAAGCTATTATGTTCAGTAGGTGAAACGCATTTTTGATGTATGATATTTTCAACACACAATGGGTTTATTGGAATGTAACCCCATTGTAAGCTCAGGAGCATCTGTATTGTTAGTGGATGAAGGGTACAACCCAGGAACAGCCAGATAAAGAGGCACATAGGGTGAGATCTGGGAGGGTTCCTAATGAAGAGTCGCATGCCCTCTCCCCCATGGAGTTAGGGCACATCACCATCCCAGCATGTCAAGGTGCTCAGCAACCAGGAAGCTCTACCAGGGTCAATGTCCATAGTTTTTACAGGCTCTTCATTATTCAGGTATACTCAGTTAAATCATTGGCTGCATGACTGAACTCAGTCTCCAGCCCCCTCTTCTTCCTGGAGTGACACTGGCTGCAAAGCCCCAGCCCTGCAAGCACATGGTTAGCCTTTCTCTTTCTGGTGAGCAGCCCCCTGTGCCTCTGCCCCTCAGCAAGAGGCCCACCGAGGGTCAGCTTATTAGCATAACAAAGACACTTTTATCACTCAGGAAATTCCAAGGATTTTAGAAGCTCCATGACAGGAACCCAGGACAAAGATTAGTCAAATTTTTATGATGCAGTATATGGTATTTTGAAATTAAGATTTTTTAAAAATTCAATTCAAATGATTTACTTATTAAAGGTTGAAACTATAAAAGTTTGTCTTTTGATTGTGAAAAGAATACTTATATATTATTCTCTCTTTAACTTCTGGACCAGAACATCTTCAACAAAAAATTGAAATTGTTACCTAATAACAATCACTAACTACTTATTTTGCATTTAGGTATGCCCAGTTCCAAAAAGAATACACTTTAGATGAAGTGATGACATCTCGAAAAGTTTTTGATTTTCTGACTGTCTTA
Organism: Mormoops blainvillei; assembly: GCA_004026545.1. Lineage (NCBI taxonomy): Eukaryota > Metazoa > Chordata > Mammalia > Chiroptera > Mormoopidae > Mormoops > Mormoops blainvillei. Next base: position 44,904 of record PVJD01007883.1, read on the forward strand.
CAGTGTTGGTAAGAAAAACATTTTAATATTTAATAGAAGGAATTGCTCCCATTTCCCCCTTGGGCAAACCCTCAGCTCTATATCTGGGCGTATCTTTACTGTACCTGTATCTGCTTCTAAAGAACTACCGATGTAGTCTCACTCTGGAGTGAGTACCCTTACTTCCTTCTCCTGCCCAAAGATAGACACTCTCGTCTCTTGGAAAATTATATATTTTACTTCCTTCTTTCACGACTTCTACCTACTTTGTTTTAAGTGTATTTATTCATTTAAATGTGAATTAGGAAGCCAGTGGAGTCCCAAGAGTTTTACCTTGAGCATTTTGTCTTTTCTGCTGTATACTTCTACTGTAGGATATTTTACTCTATCGTAGTGGCTAAGAGTAAACATAAAACAAGAAAAAAATCATAGCTCTAATAATGATAGTAGTTGCAGCTTGAAAATTGCTTGACAATATTTATCTCCTCTAATATTGCGTTAGTACTGCATAGGTCATGCATGTGCCTGGTTATCACCTGGCTGTGCCCCGGAGCTACTGGCTGGGTGAATGGGAGCAAGTGGGGTCAGCCTTTATCTGTTGCAATATGAAGGTCCGCCTATTTATAAAGTCCAGTTGAACTCACAGAAGGCTTCTGTGTGTGCCACCTTCCTTCACAGCCTACTCTAAGGAAAAGATCTATCTTGAGGAGATACCAAGAGTCGTAACCAAACCATGGACTTTCTGGTATCCTCTATTCCATCCTTTTCCAGTTTACAAAAGGATTCCAAGACTGAGTTATTGGGGAGATAGCAGAGTTGGGGCTAGTTAGGCCTATAGTGGAATCGTTATTGTATTGGGGTAGGAATAACCTTGTGTACTTTTCAGAAGTCCCCAGAAGATGCTTTATGTATCTACAGAAGTGAATCCAGGGTTATTTGCCATAAGAACTTTTGGGGAGAGATTCTTAGAGACCAAGTAGTGACTGACAGCCTTTAAGTTCTTGATAGAGGTTCAGTCCGCAGTGGGGAAGCATGTGTAAGTTTTAACTGTAAATATCACACAGAAGACCATCCAGTGACCATCAAGCACACTCAGCCTTTCTTCCCAGAAAGAACTTCTAGACTGAAATCTTAGGACTGAGGTGGACTACGTGCAAATAATTATTTTTACCTCCCCTTAGTCCCACTTCAGATGGTGCTGCAGCGGCAATTTTGGCTGATGAAGATTTTGTACGGAAGTATAACCTTCATTCCAAAGCTGTGGAAATTCTGGCACAGGAAATGATGACTGATTTGCCAAGCACATTTGAGGAAAAAAGTATTATTAAAATGGTTTGTCTAAAATTCTGTTTTATTAATTAATCAAAAGATTTCATTTAAAAATTTCAAGGTGACATGATGTTGTTATTGACTCTATACATAATTTACTTGAGTAACGGTCTAGAAAATCTAATATTATAACCCATTCTTAAGAATCTGTTAGGGGAATATAACTGATGAGAATATATGCTTCCTGTGATAGAGCCACGCATCATGATACGATAATTCTTTTTATAAAAGATGTTATTTATTTATTTTTAGAGAGAGGGGAAGGGAAGAAGAAAATGAGGGAGAGAAACATCAATGTGTGGTTGCCTCTCGCGCACCCCCTACTGGGGACCTAGCCTGCAACCCAGGCATGTGCCCTGACTGGGAATCGAACTGGTGACTCTTTGGTTTGCAGGCCAACGCTCAATCCACTGAGGCACACCAGCCAGGGCTTAAAAGTCCCAGTTTTGATGCCCTTAATTTATTTATTTGTGATTTTGGTTTTAGGTTGGCTTCGATATGAGTAGAGAAGCTGCCAGAAAGTGCTATGAGAAATCAGGCCTGAGACCAAGTGATATTGATGTAATAGAACTTCATGATTGCTTTTCTGTCAATGAACTCCTTACTTATGAAGCACTGGGACTCTGTCCAGAAGGTAATATCTTTCATGAGATACGTATTAACTTAGTAAATTTGTATGAGAAAATTTCATTTTCACCATTAAACAAAGGAATTCATTAATTAGTTTTCCCTCCACATTGGCTCTGCCACACTTTGCAAAGTGAATGTATGCTATCTTGATACTGGACTTTTTAGAACTGGTAGCCTTGGACAGTACCGACAGTGAGATAACAGAGTATATAGAACACTATTTATAATAGCTAAAATATGGAAACAATCTAAATGTCCATTGACAGATGAATGGAGAAAGAAAATGTGATATATATAATGGAATATTATTCAGCCATAAAAAGAATGAAAATCTTGCCATTCATGACAACATGGATGGGCATTGAGGGCATTACACTAAGTGAAATAAGTCAGAGAAAGACAAATACCATGTGATCCCACTTATATGAGATCTCAGTTTATGGAATCTGAAAAAAAAAAAGAAACAAAAACCCAAGCTCATGTACACACAGAACACATTGATGGTTGCCAGAGGGGAGGGGTGCGGGGTTGGACAAAATGGATGAAGGGTGTCAAAATATATGAACTTCCAGCTATCAAGTAAATAAGTCATGAGGTGTAAAGTACAACTACATCACATAGTGACAATAGTTAATAATACTGTATGGTATATTTGAAAGTTGCTAAGTGTGCAGATCTTAAAAAATAGATTTTATAACTACATTAGGGAATGGATATTAACTAGACTTATTATGGAATAATTACATTGTACACCTGAAACTAATGTTACATATTAATTATATCTTATAGGTTTGAGAATTAAATTATGTAGATATATGTAAAATAATTAGAACAAGGCTTGACACAAAGTGAGTGCTTAAAAACAATTAGCTGCCTCTGACAACAGCCATTATCATCATTATTTTGCAATTTTACCTCTCATTACTTTTATCAGAAATATCATTTGGAAGAATATTTTATACAATGCATGCATTTTTATTTACTTCTTTGCCACCTAGAAGAATGTCATGGGAATTTATAGGAATGTTGAAGTTGCTAAGCATGTGATGTAATTTTTTCTTTTGAGCTTACATTTATAGCTTAACAGTATTTTCAGCCACATCCCTTCATTTTGTAAAGTGGTTTTTTTTTTTATGTCTCTCTCCCCTCTCTTTCCTGTTTATTAAGAACATTTATATAGTGTATGAATACAGTTGAAAATGTAGGGAAATGAATACATTTTGGCAAAATCATGAATTTTTAAATCTGATATAATTAGTTATAGTGTTACATTGAATTCAATTCTTTTCTTTTGGCTCTCTGAATTTCTATTGTATTTGTTGCAGATTTGGAAGCCAGAGAGCACTTATAAATTAATAGGTGCTTTGTTTCATGTAGGAAATGTTCTGAAAATAACAGCCTTTATTACTCAATATTAACCTAACTTTTAGATGTGCTTATATCAATTTGATGCTAGTTTGAGCTGTTAAGAAATGTCTGCTGTAAAAAATTCTTGGCTATATGAAAGTTTTAAAAATACATCATTTGTTCCAATGTTATTTTAACATTTGTAAATATATTTTTTCTTCTATAGGGGAAGGTGGAAAACTGGTTGATAGAGGAGATAATACTTATGGAGGAAAGTGGGTCATAAATCCTAGTGGTGGATTGATTTCAAAGGGACACCCATTAGGAGCTACAGGTAATACTGCACAGAGAGTTCATACATTTTTTATTATCATTTGGCATAAGTGTGAATGATTAGCCATTGATTTGAATAAAAGATTGTATTCTCTGAACTTGGCAGCCAGTGCTTTAAATGATTGTTTAGCCACAGTATTTTTTATTTTCCTTTATGTACAGTATGCTTCAGTGATCTTGATTAATTGATAAGTATTTGAATTAGTTGGTGTTCTAAATTCAAGAATTTATATCTTTAAAAGTTTGATTATTTTCAAGTAGGTGTACAATTTAACTAACAAGGTGTTTCCAAATAGAGATCTGGCTAGACCTGCTAGATACAAATCATTTAAGATGCATACATTAATTATATATAGTTGTATATGTGGTTGGAGTTGCAAGGAAATTTTTTTCTTTTGAGACAACTTAATTAGAAGTTATGAAATATAAATTTCATTATGGCTATACTGCTGACTGGCCATGTGACTATTTCAATTGTTCAATTACTCATTTTGGTTCTTAGTTTCCTTAGTTATAAAATGAAGAGATTATACAAAGAAACTTCTCCAATAGCTTAGCACTGAAATTCTGGGATTTATTTTTATCTGGATAGGTGAGTTTTATATTTTTCCATATTGTCTTATATGTGAATTAAGTAAAACTTTATAAATTCTCACAGATTCTAAAATAAAGATGTTAGAATTAATACTGTATTCATTATAGCAGTTAATTTTGGTTTATTTCTGTTTGTCACTCAAACTTAGTAAGCTGATAATTTAGTAGAGAAAATGAGTATACAAAGAAGGGGAGTAAGAGAGAAAGATAATAAGATACGTACGTACAGGTGGTCGCAATATAATGTGCCACCTTGATATTTGTTTTCTGTCTTGTCTGTTCTTTGGTTCCTTTATCTTTTTCATGCCATCTTTTTGTTAATTGGGTAATTTTTAGTATTTTATTTTCTGTCTTCTATTGGATTATTTATTTATTTTAAAATCCTTGCCCGAGGATATGTTTATTGATTTTTAGAGAGAGGAAGGGTATGGGAGGGGGAGAGAGAGAGAGAGAAACATCAATTGGTTGCCTCTCGCATGCACCCCCACTGAGGACTGAACCCACAACCTAGGTATGTGCTCTGACCAGGGATTGAACTTGCAACATTTTGGTGTACGGGACCATGCTCCAACGCACTGAGCCACCTGACCAGGGCTCTTTTTCTTATTCTTATTGGTTGCTCTAGGATTTACAACATGGTCTTTATCAGCCTACCTTCAGATAATGTTATACTACTTCACACATAAGGGAGTTTTACAACAGAATATTTCCATTTATTCCCTCTTATCCTTTGTGCTGTGATTGTAATATGTGTTTCAGGAATGACAGGTAAAATTTTTGCTAGTAGCTCTCTAGGGATAATAGTGAGAGGAACTGCCCAATCCTTTGATTACTAGGAGACTTGTGTATCCTGACTGTGGTAGAGCAGCATCACTGATTCAGAGCATGTTCCTCTTTTGGATACCATTACCCCAGCCCTGCAAAGTGTTGCTGACACCATTTTAAGTCTTCAAAAGGCCTTTATGTTGTTCTGTCAGTCCAGCTGCTTTAGGGTGATAGAATCCATGGTAAGCCCAGTGAATGCTGTAAGCAGGAGTCCGTTCCTGCATTTCATTCATCGAGGTTATTAAATGAGCTACTCAATTAGAGGAAATACTGTGTGGCATACTGTGTTGGCATATCTAGCACAAAGGTTAAGAATAAAACCTTAGGGGATATAAAAATTAAAGGTGTGGGTAGAGGAGAGGACACATTTAAGAATAATGAGAAGAAATGGTCAGTTATCCAACGGGGGAGAGTGTTTCAAAAGTAAGAGGTCAGGCCAGAAAAGTTAGCTCAGTAAAGAGTGAGAGGTGGTCTTGGATTTGGCTATTATCACGTCAGTGTCAATCTTGGAGCAATTTTCACAAAATGTTTTACATGGAAGCACATGGGAATTTGGACAGAATTAGAAATGAGAAAGTAGCAACAATAGTGTAGATAAGCTTTTAGGAATAGTGGCTATGAATGGAAAGGGATGTGTAAGGGTACCTCAGTTGCAGGTATGTGTTCTGCGTGAATGAAGGCTTGAGTTTGAGCTTAGTTAGGCTTTTCACCTTTTTCATTATATATAGCTTTGTTGATCCTCATTTTTTTATTTGTAAAATAGGAGTAAAATCTACTTCGTAGGGTTGTTGTGTGGATTAAATTAGGAAATATGTATATGTAAAGTGTGTAGCAGAGTCCCCAAAACAGAGTAAGGACAGAGTAATTACTAGTACTCCTCCCACCATTTATTTCTACAAAAGGATTCCATAGTGTTTGCTGCTAGTAATTAACCCCTTGTTGGTATCAGAGTATTAAAAGTAACTTACAGTCCTTCCAGGAGAAGAACATTCTTTAATTTGTAGAGAACATAATTTTCCTTCTGGTATGGCAACCACAAGGCATCAATATCTATATGTAAATATTGTACCCAATACTATACAGACACTATTTTTGAACTATTTTTTCTGCCTTTGGTAAAGAGACTAAACTGTTTCCTTTATCCATCAAAAGAATTAGGTGAGAAATATTGACTTCCGGCCAAAATGGAGGCATAGGTAGATACACTTTGTCTCCTTGCACAACGAAAAGAAGGACCACAACAAATTTAAAAACAAAAAATAACCAGGACTGACAGAAAATTCAACTGTATGGAAGTCCAACAACCAAGGAGTTAAAGAAGAAACATTCATCCAGCCTGGTAGGGCGGTGGAGAAGGGCAGCTGTGGTGGAGAGGACGTGCAGCAAGGTGGCAGCTGACGGATGGGGTGGTTCCACATTTGCTAGTGGATAAACCAGGAGGAACAACTGGGGAACAGGATAGACCGCACAACCCAGAGTGGGGAAATAAAGTCTCAAAACCTATGACTGTAAAAACCTGTAGGAGTTGTGGCGGCAGTACAAACTCCCAGCCTCACAGGAGAGTTCATTGGACAGACCCACAGGGTCCTAGAACGTACACAAACCCACCCACCCAGGAATTAGCACCAGAAGAACACAATTTGCTTGTGAGTGATGGGGGAAGTGACTAAAAGTCTCATTGTTCCCTCTCAGACCCCTTCTCCACATACAGCACCGAAAAGCAGCAAGTGGGTTGCCCTGCCCCAGGGAATACCTAAGGCTCCATCCCTCACAACATGACAGCCTTAAGGAGGCAAAAAATATGGCCCAAATGAAAGAACAGATCAAAGCTCCAAAAATAGAACTAAGCAACAAGGAGATAACCAACCTATCAGATGCAGAGTTCAAAACACTGGTAATCTGGATCCTTACAGAAATGGTTGAGTATGTCGCAAAATGGAGGAAAAAGTGAAGGCTATGCACAATGAAATAAAGCAAAATATACAGGGAACCAACAGTGAAGGGAAGGAAACCAAGACTCAAATCAGTGATTTGGAGCAGAAGGAAGAAATAAACATTCAAGCAGAACAGAATGAAGAAACAATTCAAATAAATGAGGAGAGACTTAGGAGCCTCTGGGACAACTTTAAACACTCCAACATCCGAATTATAGGGGTGCCACAAGGAGAAGAGGAAGAGCAAGAAACTGAAAACTTATTTGAAAAAATAATGAAAGAGAACTTCCCCAGTCTGGCAAAGGAAATAGACTTCCAGGAAGTCCAGGAAGCTCAGAGAGTCCTAAAGATGTTGGACCCAAGGAAGCACATACCGAGGCACATTATAATTACATGACCCAAGATTAAAACTAAGGAGAGAATCTTCAAAGCAGCAAGAGAAAGGGAGACAGTTGCCTACAAAGGAGCTCCCATAAAATTGTTAGCTGATTTCTCAAAAAAAACCTTCCAGGCAAGATGTGCCTGGAAAGAAATATTCAAAGTCATGGAAGGCAAGGATGTACATCCAAGATTACTCTATCCAGCAAAGCTATCATTTAGAATGGAAGGGCAGATAAAGTGCTTCCCAGATAAAGTAAAGTTAAAGGAGTTCATCATTATCAAGCCCTTATTATATGAAATGTTAGAGGCACTTATTTAAGGAAAAGAAGATGATCAAAACTATGAACAGTAAAATGACAACAAACCCACAACTATCAACAACTGAACCTAAAAAAACAAAAACAAAAACAAACTAAGCAAACAACTAGAACATGAACAGAACCACAGAAATGGAGATCACATGGAGGGTTATCAGTTGGGGGGGAGGGTGGAGAATGGGGGGAAAAGGTACAGGGAATAAGAAGCATAAATGGTAGGCACAGAATAGACAGGGAGAAGTTAAGAATAGTGTAGGAAAGGGAGAAGCCAAAGAACTTGTATGTATGACCCATGGACATGAACTAAGTGGGGGAAATGCTGGTGGGAGGAGTAGTGCAGGGCGGAGGGGAATAAAAGGGAGAAAAAACATGGGACAACTGTAGTAGTAGAATCAATAAAATATATTTTAAAAGAATTAGGTCATACTTCAGTGTTGTTTTTGTTGCTATGTGACATAGAGAAGTCAGGGTGATAATAAATATTTCTGTGGTATGGTCATTGAGGCCCAAAGAGTTACAGTTTGCATTTTAGAACAGTGATTTACATACTCCTTTCAGACGGCTTCCTCAGCTCTCCTGTAGGAAACTTCTGTTTCATCAGGAGATGAATATGACATTTCAGTTACTTGTTTTTATTGACATACAACTTTTTCTCCTCTGAAAGAACATGGTTTTATTATAATTGGCTTTCCATTCTCCTGCCACCCAAATACTCAAAATCATGTTTTGTAGTAACAGTATGATTGTTCATATCCATATTCTTTCTTAAAATTGAGGTGTATGATTTTCATTAATAAAATGCACGGCTCTCTCCAAAACACAATTGTTTATAACAGCATTATTTATAATAGCCAAAAGGTTGAAAAAACCCAGATGCCTGTCATCAGCTGATGAACAGGTAAACAAAATGTGGTATATTCATACAATGGAATATTCTTTGACCATAAAAGAAATAAAGGTACTCACCCATGCTATAACATAGTGAACCTTGAAAATATTTTGCTAAGTGAAAGAAGGCAGTCAGCAAAGACCACATATATGATTCCATTTATATGAAATGTCCCAAACAGGCAAATCTATAAAGACAGAAAGTGGATTAGTAGTTGGGACGGAGGGAGGTGAGAGTGATAGCTAAAGAGTGGGATTTCTTTTTGAGGTAATAAATACACTCTAAAATTGATTGTGGTTATGGTTGCACCTGTCTGTGAATATACTAAAAAAACATGTAATTGTAAGTTTTAAACAGATGATTGGCTTTGGCAATTGTATACATCCATGTTATTACCAGCTAAAACAAGATATAGAACATTTTCATCACTCCAGAAAGTTCTGTTGTGTCTGTTTCCACTAAATCCCTTGGCTTCCCTCAAACACCTCTCCTCCACTCACCAACCTCCTACCCCACCCAGACTAAGCCTTTTTTCTTCTATCATTGTAAGATTCATTTGGTTGATCCTAGAATTTCATGTAAATGGAATCATATAATGTATATATGTACTCTCTTCTGTCTGGCTTCTTTCATTCAGTGGAATGTCTATAAGATTCACCAATTTTTCTTGTATCAGTAGTTCATTCTTTTTTTTATTGCTAAGTAATATTCCATTGTTTAAAGTCACTAGTTTGTTTAGCCATTCTCTCCTGTTGATGGTACATTTGAGTTTTTTATTGTTTGGAGCTATCATAATAAGGCTGCTGTGAACATTTTTGTATAAGTCTATTCGTGGACATACCTTTTGCATTTCCCTTGGGTCAATCATTCAGAGTGGAATTGCTGGTTCATAGGGCAGTTGTATGTTTGACTTTATAATAAATATTTCTCCAAGGTGTTATCTTGTGCTTCTTAAGATTATAGCTGGATGGCAAACTTTAACTTAACAAGCCTTTCTCTTCCTTACCCTTAGTTGTATTCATCAGAGTAAGCACCCTTTAATATTTCTTTTGTATTTTTCCAAAATTGTTATGCTTATACAAATACATATGTGTATGTATATTTATGTAGTCTTTCTGTATTGATGTATGTATATGTGTATATTTATCACATTGCAAATTTTTTTTAAACTTACATCTTTAAAGTCTTATTATATTATCACTTAGAGATATTCTTTACTTTTTTAATGCCTGTGTAGAATTCTCATCATAAGAAATTTACCTAGTTATTCATTTATTTGTAGACATATAAATTCTGTGAAGTTTGTTATTACAAAGAATGCTGCAGCAAGCATCATTGTGTCACTGCATATTTTTGCAAATATGCCCATAGGATAAATTCCAAACAGTGGACTCTCTATGTCAAAGGTTAATATATATTTAAAAATTGATAGCTGTTGCCAAATTTTCTTCAAAAGAGGCCTACCAATGTATATTCCCAGCAATATCAAAAGAGGATCTGCCAATGTATATTCCCAGCAATAGAGTATGAGCATGCTTCTTTTTCTACAGTCTTGTCAACATTAGATATGTGAAATGAAATGAAATTATTATTTATTTATTTTAGGGGGGGTGGTGGGAAGGAAGGGAGAAAGAGAGGTAGAGAATCATTGATGTGAGAGAGAAACTTCAATTGGTTGCCTTTCATATGCATTCTGACCGGGGACTGAACCCACAACTCAGGCTTGTGCCCTGACTGGGAATCGAACTGGTGACCTTTTGGTTTGCAGGATGATGCCCAACAGATGGAGCCACACCGGCCAGGGCAACATTGGATTTTATTTTTATCAAATGTAAATAATTTTGGCAATCTTGGCAGGTTATCCAGCCTTTTTTTCCTGGGGCACTAAAAAGCTAACCTAAAACATCCCAGGAAAATAGCAGTTACCCATTTTTTAAATACTGAAAGAGAGATTCCTACTGTCTTCAGAAATCTTTTGAAAACCCTTTGCAATATTTATTTGAGTTTACACTGTTGGTCAAAGTTTCCTCTTATTATCAGTCTTTGAAGGATAGTGTTTAGTGGTAGTGTAGCATTTTAGGGGAAAAACATAAACCTTGATGATTTGATTAGTAGTCTGAATAAGGATGAGGAATTATTAAAGAGTAAATGTTTACTTACTAACTGGAAATATATCCAGTTTACTTACTGGATATATTTCAAATAAATTTGACACATGACCATTAACTGTAGCCCAAGAAATAATTCAGACTCCTGGAAAATATTTCAGATTGACAGCTCTGAGTAGTTTAAATATTTTCCTCTGGGTTACTTGGATAACAAACAGCAATAGGATCTTAAGAAAATCAAGTGAGTGTTTCCAAAACACCCTGAGTTTAAGATGGAGTGGTGACGATGTAAAGTTCTCTTCCATAGATGATATTACTTTAACTGTAATATATTGCTACTTTGGTGGGAACTCAGTATTGGAGAATTAGCTTTAAAGTGAAAGGCCTATGATAATTAGTTTCTGATTTTAACTTGTTCAGATCTGCATGAAAAAGAGCTTCTAGCTGCTATAGCAATACCCATAATAGAAAATAGATTTAGGAATTTGAATTGAATATTTTTGTTCACTCTCAATTTAAAAATATAAAGTCCTTTCAGATTTTGCGATTAGAAAGATCACATTTAACCTGAGTTTGTTTTTGTTTTTTGCTTTACTTCGCAGTGGTCATATGACAAAAAACAAATTAGTATCCAAATAATATCATCATATTTTATTGCAGGTTTCACACATATTGCTTAACGCTTACTGAACACTTGTTTAAAATGAATATGTAAAATTTGACTTTAGCATGTTCTAAACTGTCTCTGATTTTTAAAATGCATATTAATGTCTACTGCAAGGACATGAAAGTGTTTTTGAGATAAAGCTCCTCAAAGGGGATTGTTGCTTTGAAGCTCGAAGTTGTATTGTACCAATTCAGCCTGATATTTATTACTTTCCAGCATGGCTTTGACCTAGTTTTAGGTCCTGATCTTCTGTTTTTTAGTCCATGAAAATATTGTGTGCCCACTTTATCATTAGGTGCTGTAGGTAACTGGTTCTCAAATATGGAATTTACTGATAGGCTGATTAAGAATTTCCTTTAGCTTTTAAATATATACATTCCTGCCCTTGAGAATACCCTTACGTATTCTGATTTCTAGGTCTGTTTGATCCTGACAACTTATGTATTTTTAATGTTCCACCAAGAGCTTCTTATGTGCAGCCAGATTTGGGAACCAGGGCTATGATATATAAGATAAGCATTGCCCTCAGAAAGCATACAAGAGACAGATAATGTAATAACACAAATAATTATAATGCAAGGCAGAATATAACTGCCTTCGGCAAAGTTCAAACCAGAACTATGAAGGGAAGGAAAAGGGAAAGGGGATTAGCAGGGGTGAAGATTTATTAAATACCCACCACATGCCAGGTTCTGTGCTAACATTTATACTTAGTTGGGCTTTGGGGATGGAGATGCAGAAGGAGGAAGCAAGCTTACACGGAACCGGGCTATTTACTTTTACCAATCTGGGTTTAATTCCTTCTTACCTCTACAAGCTCTGTCTTTGCCATTTTCTCAATAATAGCAACAGAAACACTTATAAAATGCTAAGTGCTAAATACTGTTCTCAGTATTTTTCATGTATAAATGCATTTAATTCTTGTATCTATTTTTATAGTTTATAAAAGGGGAAAATAGAGGCACAGAGTAACTCACCCAAAGTCACCAAGCTAGAGTGGCAAAGCTGGGATTCAAACCCAGGATGTGTATTTCTGGAGTCCAAACTCTTAACCATTGGACTCTATTTCAGTGCCCTCTCCTCAGTGGAAGTGCCCATTTTCAAGGTCCATCTCAAGTGTTAGGTAACACTTAGGAAGCTTTTCCTGATTTCTTGATCCCTTCCGTAGGCTGAATTAATCTTTTCCTTTTCTAAACTCCTGCTATACTTTTTCAGTATTTCTCTTTGACATTTATGTTTATAGTGCATATTATAATTATTTATGGCTTTTAAAAAAATCTCTCCTATTTGACTAAGAGTTCAAATATCATTTGTCTCTGTATCCTGAACAATGCCCAATACAAGACTGCATATGTGAAGGGGATGTTTCGATAAATTAATGCTCCTTCAACATCTGAAAGTTGTATGGGGTGGAAGGAATAAACTTGTTTAGTGTGAGAAGAATTAGGATCATTGGGAGGAAATCATGGGAAGGAATATTTTGGACTGATACTGGAAAGAGCGTTTTGATGTGGCTTCTCAGAAGTGGAATAGGTTGCTTCCTGAGAACATGCCTTTCACAGAGGCTGTGCGTGGAAAATACAAGTAACAACTTGATGGGAATGTTGTAAGGGGATTTGCCGATCTGTTGGAGTCTTGGATTTGACGAACTCTTAGATCCTTTCTAATTCTAAGATGTTCTGATTCCACTGTGGAATGTGATTATTTCTCCTATGAGTTCACATAGTTTTTAATGGTACATTTATTATTCTATCATGTGATTTAAAAAAATTCACTGATTGATTTTGAGAGACAGAGAGAGAGGAATATTGATTTTTTAAAAAAGATTTTTATTTACATTTGGAAAGAGGGAAAGGGAGGGAGAAAGAGGTAGAGAAACATCAATGCGTGCCTCTCGCACGCCCCCAACTGGGGACCAGGCCTACAACCCAGGCATGCGCCCTGACTGGGGAATCGAACTGGTGACCTTTTGGTTTGTTGGCCAGTGCTCAATCCACTGGGCTGCACCAACCAGGGCTGAGTTTTGCTTACATGTTTTAAGGTTTTTAAAGGTATTATAAACTTAGATCTTAAGGGTTTGCCCTGGCTCTGTCAAATAAAAGGAAGAGAGAGAAGGATGATTGTACATATATATATCCCATCTTTTATTTTATTCTTTTAACAGCTTTACCAAGATAAAATTAACACATTGCCGGTATTTAAAATGTACAGTTTTGACATGCATATACACTTGTGAAACCATCACCATAGTCAAGATAATGAACATATTCATTGACCCAATAAAGTATATATGAGTATTTCCTCATATATACTTTATTGTAATCCCTCCTACCCTCATCCTGAAGCAGCCACTGATCTGCTTTTTTGTCAGTTGGTTAATTTGAATTTTCTAGAGTTTTATATAAATGGAAACTTAAAGTTTGTACTCTTTTTTTTTGTTTGTTTATATAAGATTCATCCATGTTATTTCATGTAACAGTAGTTCATTCTCTTTTATTCCTGGGTAATATTCCATTGTATGGATATACCATGATTTATTATTGATGGATAGTGGGTTGTTTCCAACTTTTGGCTATTACAAATAAAGCTACTGTGAATATTCATGTACAAACCTTTCTATGAACATATATTATGTTTTCTCTTGAGAACATACTTAGGAGTGGAATGACTGGATCATATGCTAGAGGTGTGTTTAACTTTTAAGAAACCGTCAAACTGATTTCCAAAATAGTCATAACCATTTCACATTCCCATCAGCAGTGTATGAGTGTTCTAGTTCCTCCATATCCTCATTGGTATGGTTAGTCTTTTTAAATATTTTTTTAATTTACTGATATTAGAGGAAGAGGGGAGAAAGGAAGAGAGGAGAGAAGAAGTGCGGAAGGAGAGACAGACAGAGAGGGAAAGAAAGAGAAACAGAAAAAAAGCTTATGTATTTACCCATGTAGTTACCTACCCCTTCCAGGGCTCTCCATTCCTTTGTGTAAATCCATATTTCCATCTGCTATCATTTTTCTTCTGCCTAAAGGACTTCTTTTAGCATTTCTTTCAGTGCGGATATTGTAGTATGGTGACAAATTCTTTCAGCTTTGTATGTCTGAAAGTGTTTTTATATTACTTTTGCTTTTGCATGGTATTTTTACATTTGGTAGCATTCTACGTTGATAATTTTATAACTTTTGGAGGAAAAAACTGCTGTTACATAAATACACATCATTCATTGTATGCTGAGTCCATTAAAGCTTTTTGCCCTTTGAAACTCAGCAAACCTATCCTTTTTCATAAAGCCATCCTTCAGTGATAGAACACCATGCTTTTTAATAGAGTTTATGATAAGGCCTTTAGATGTCTAATTTAAAACTAAAGCTGGATTATTACTTCTTCGTGTTTGGCTGTCTTAATAGTATAGGAAGAATGATGGGTTCAAGAAAACAGGAGGAAGAAAAGACTTCAGGTAATAAACCTTGTACTGTTTCCATTCTGTGGTTTTTCATAGCACTTATTACTAATCTTTATTACCACTTTATATTACACTGAATTCTTTATATCTTCAGTACTTAGTGGAGTGCTTGATACATGTTTGAATGGTTTGTTTTCAGTAGAAACTAAACTATATGTGTAGCTGAATCCTAGGCTAATTTTTTAAAAGGTTTTATTTATTTCTTTTTAGACAGAGGGGAAGGGAGGGAGAAAGAAAGGGAGAGAAACACTATTGTATGGTTGCCTGTTGTGCACTCCCTACCAGGGACCTGGCCTGCAACCCAGGCATGTGCCCTGACTGCGAATTGAACTGGTGACCCTTTAGTTTACAGGCTGGCACTCAATCCACTGAGCCACTCCAACCAGGGCGTTAAGCTAATTTTTTAATATAAAAACATTGACTATCTTGTTAGAAAATTTTTTGCAGTAAGATGGTAGTGAAATGAATAATCAGGTTAAAATTTTTTTTTCCCTTTATAAGAGACTGTAAGAAGGGCATTATTGCTTGAATATACCACTTCGACAGGATGCCTATTCCTATGCCCACCCACAATTTAAACACATATTCATATTTGATAGTTCATTTTTTTCCAAGCAGAGGAAAATTATGGTTTAGTGCCAGAAGTTATCCAAGAGAGGAAAATTTTTTAAAAATATGTTCAAATAATTTATACTTTTATAACGTGCCTTCTTGGCAAGTGGATTTCTGAGACCAGCTTCTGACTTTCAGTCCTCACAGATCTAGGTTTTAGAAATACACAGTCACTTTCTTGGCCTTTTGGCTAAGGTCAAGTGTAGAAATATAAGAATCACCAGTTTATTCTGAAGGTAGACAACCAGAAAGCTCAAATAATTAGTGTATTTTCTCACAGACAGTCATCTTTTGCCAAAAGCAAATAAATTACAAGGAAATTAGTTAATAATATGGATGTTTGTTTTCTCCCTCCCTTCTTTTTTCTTTTGCCATATATGAGTTAGGCAAATCATAAGTAGAGATTTATCGCAGTGTTCCATGTCTTCTACAATGTCAGTTGCATGGTGCAATTGAAATCACTGTAAAATCTGTAAATGTTTCTAGTACTTATGCATATTCTCTTCCTTTTTCCCATCCTCCCTCCCTCCCTCTCCCCTTCTCTGCCTGCCATCCTCCCCTCTCCCCCATCCCTGTCTCCTCTTCTCTCTCCCCCTACCTCCCCATCTCTCCCTGCCTCCTCCTTCCTCCCCCATCTCTCTCCTTCCCTCCCTTCCTCTCAGTCCCCTATCTCTCACTGTTCATGTTGGCTCTCTTGACCACTCTTTAGTCTCACTTAACTTTCTATTCCTTAAGCAGGCCATGTTCCTTCTTTGCTTGCACATGCTCATATGTCTTCACGAAATATTCTTTCTTTTTGCCTAGCTAGCTCCTTTTTATTCATAGGATCTCAGTTTAGATGTCCAGTCATGTTGTACTCCATCCCTAACCTACCAAGCTATGTGAGATATTCTCCCTCTGTGTACTTGTAGCACCTGTGCCAATGCCTGTGATATTGTTAGACCATATTGTAAAAGCCTGCATTTTTATATTTCAAGATGAACAGTTTCAAAAGGGAAAAGACCATGTCGGTCTTGTTTATTGCTGGATCTTCTGAGCCTTGTGCAGTGTGGCACAAAATAGACATTTAATAAATATTTGTTGGATGGATGGATAAGATGGCTATCTAATTGGTTCATTGCATTTTTTACTAAGTTATCATAAGCATTTTCCTAAATTGTTAAAAAAAACTTTATGCAGATAATTTGAAATAGGAACATGGTAATTTGTCTTATAGCTCATAATTTATATAACCATTTTCTGGTTATTTCACTTCTAGATTATCTAATTTTTCACTGCTATAATAATGTGATGAACAGATAGTTTTGATAAACTTTGCCTATGATTGTGTTGGGGAGGAAGGAACTCCCTCTACCCTCAAGGTTCTTTTGGCTGGTCTAATAATTAAATCTACATGAGTGACATCAACAAGAAGAAAATGACCAAACTTAATTACATACATATGCATGGGAACCCCCCACACATGATAGAGTCACAACCCCCAAGTAAATGAGAGGTTCAAAGCCAGAAAGGGAAAATAAGGTTTGTGTGACATTCTGAGATAAAGAATGAGGTAAGGTGCCTTGGGGCTTCAGAGGGGAGGAAGGTCATTGCAGGACAAAAAGAAGAGTAGGTGTTCAGTAATTAGTACAGTAGTTTGCCCTGCCAGATAGATAGCTCGAAAAAAGTTATTTCTGGTGGTAACTCTTATTATGGGCAAAGCCCCTAATTTAAATTCTTTAAGGGAGAGGTAAAAGTTTTTCATGAGTCTATTGGGTTTTGATTGCCTTCTGCTTAAAATAATTCACATGCCAGAGTAGCAAATTTTGGGGAGGCCTGTTCTGAATCCCACACTTGATTATATCCATATAATGGTTTTCAAGGCAGTTTAAAGGCTCTTAATTTTGTATATTGCTTTCCAAAAAGGGTGTAGTGATTTGAACTTTCATCCATAGTTTACGGAGGTGGCTGTCTTGCCATAGGCTCCCCAGAATGATTAGTCTCATTTTTAGACATCGTTACCAATTTGGTTGGTGAAAATGGTATCGTTCTCTCTGATTTGATCATGGTGAGGTTGAATATTTCTCAGGTATTTGTGAATGACATGTTTTTTCTTTTGTGAAGTAAACTGGCAGTATTTCCCCACTGGTGTTTCATAAGACTAGTTTGAATACTTTTTTGTCTTACATATTTATTAACTGTTTAAGCTTTTTATTGGGCAGATTTCTAGTAAACTGATTGACCCAAAGTTTGGATATATTAGTAAAATCATTCACTTTGATCTTCCCAATTAATATTCAAAATGTTCACAATTCAAAGAATTATTACAGGGTGTGGAGTTTCCTATTTTAAAACAATGTCTGAGATTATATATTCTGTAAATATGTAGACACTGTTTGGAAATGAGAAGTGGCATTTAAATTTCTTGAGGAGGCGGGGGCTTATATAGGACACCGTTACAGATACTCAGGAGTCAGAAGTTAGAAGTTGTAGTGGGGGTGTGAATGGAAGAACAGACCTTGTGAGTAGACCAGTGAAGCCCTGCCTCCAGGAGGAGGAAACCAGTCTGTCCTGATAGACCATTCTTATCTCAGCCATCCTGGAATAGCTGGTCTGGTAGAAGGATAAACAAATGTAAATCTGGAGACTTGGATCCTAATCTCAGCTCCGGAATTAACCTGCTTTGTGCACATTCACAAATTACTTAATCTTCCAATTTCTCAGAGCTTACATGATGAAATTCTTCTCAGCTCTAAACATCTTTGATTTTATTATCCAGGGGACAAAAACTGTTCTTGTGAATCCAGAGCTATTCTTATGAATAGCTATGTATAGGTTTGGAAGACAATTCATTCTTGTTGTGAACTCTTTGGGGAAAGCAATAGGAAAATTCTCCACACCAGCTAAATTTTTTAGGGAACATGAACTCTCAAATCCTAGATTTTTTTTCTTTTGATACATAAAAATGGTAAAATTAAATTACTTTTATGCTGTTTTGCCTGGGCCAGGGAACTTTATAGTTAGTGTTTTCTCTTTCAGACTGGCCAGAAAACAACAGATTGGATAAATTTAAAGGATGCAGAGAATGTCTTAAGCCTGCATATTGTCTAAATACAGAGATAACTTAAGAGAAGAAAACTAGGTGCAAGACCATTAGTGTCTTTAGGAGTTCTTTTAGCAAACGTTGTCTCAGCTTAATTAAATGCTTTAATTAAAAGTCACAACTGAACATTAGCAAGCCCTTGTCTAGTTTAAGAAAGCTAGCTGTTGGTGCAGCTTTTCTGAAGCAACAGGCTCCGACTGTTCTGTGTTCGATTTGTTAGGTCTGGCTCAGTGCGCGGAGCTCTGCTGGCAGCTGAGAGGGGAAGCCGGAAAAAGACAAGTTCCTGGTGCAAAGGTTGCTCTGCAGCATAATCTTGGCCTTGGAGGAGCTGTAGTTGTCACAATCTACAGGATGGGTTTTCCCGAAGCTGCCAGGTAAGTGTCATTCTGGGTTTTGTCTGACAATAACTCCTTCTGACTTTTCACAGCTGATGACGTTTTACATGTAAAAAGTCTTAACTTTATTGTCTTAGTACTCAAAAAATAAGTATCTCATTACACTGCTTTAAGAGCATAGCTTGAAAACTTTAAAACTGGCCATTATCTTTAAACTTAACCAGCCTTAGGAAAATTTTGAAACCGGAAAAGCTGGCGTTAGCGTTGCCTGTTACCTACCAGACCCAATAAGCAGAGACAGGGATTGAGTCTTCGGGAGCTTTATTGAGATGGTCGGTGATCTGAGAAGACGGTAGGTTTGTTCACTAACAGATCATCTTAAATTCCATTTTAAACTGACTCTTTTTATAAGGAGAAGAAAAATGTAGGTAAGGGGTTTAGAATTCAGGGGAAAAGTTAATCAGATAAAAGCTGCAGCATTCTTTCCTCTGTACCCTCGGCGGGGGGCATCTCACGGTGGAGCACAATGGCTCAGATACCATCTTTATTGCATACAAGTCCTCCTTGAGGCACAAAGGTGGAATTGCTTATGGTCTCCTGGAGTCAAGGTGGGCCATACCTTTAGTTCCTGAAACAATAGTTTTTTTTTTTTACATACATTGATTACTAAGCTTATTAGTTATTACCTGAAACTAAAATTTTCCACCATTTGAGTCCCCCATCAATTTCATTCAAAAAGGAAGCAGCATAATCAAAAGAGAGTGCTGAACGAGAAAGGCAGAGCTGGCTCTTGTCTCAGCCCTGCCAACCTGAGTGATTTTAGTTTAGGCGAGTCACTTTTTGGTTTCCTGTCCCGCAGTTTGCTTTCTTCCCATAGCTTCCCAGGCTTCTGACATTGTTTGGACCTCTACCAAGTTGATTTCTTACCCGTGCTTTCACTGCTGCTAAAATCTTTTATTTGCTTCTTGCTGATTTTCTTCCAGTCCTTGTTAAGTGCCTGTGCTCCTCTAAGCACTGTTTTACCCCCAAGCCTTTCAGGATTGCCTCCTAACTTGCTCTTCTGAGAAGTACTCCTCTTTCCTAGAGGAAAAAATCCTTCCTTTCCAAGGCCCAGCTTTCCTCTTTGCATACTTTTTTTTCCCCAACAGTTTTCTGTAACTTTGTTGCAAAAACTAAGTATACCCTCTCCCTTTTGACTCTTATCTTTGCCTTAGCATTGACTCCCTTTCTGTCTTTGAGTAAACACGTTCAGGTCTTTTGTATTCTAAAAAAAGCTCTTTTTCTTCTTGCCTTAATTATTCTTTTTCAAGATGAACCTTAATATTGCACCACCTTTGTTTTTCCATACTGAAATATCTTACAGTAGTTTCTGATCTCATCACTGAGGTCACGTAAGGCTTCCAATGATCTGATTATGAAATTGTGACATGTCCTTGTCTTTATTTTTCATACTTATTCTTGTTAACCCTACTGTAGCTTTCAGCACTAATTGGCGCCTTTTTATTTTCCTGAAATTCTTGTTAATTATTTATTCACACTTTGTTTCCACACACTTTATTATTCTGATGTTTTACAAGTTTCTGAGTGTATTTCTCTCTGCCCTTGCACTCATTTTTCTCTCCCTGGAATACCGTCTCTGTTGTGAAAATTCTTTCTTTTAAGGCCCATTACAGGTACCATCTTCCTTTAAGTATCCTCAGCATGTTGTGCCTCTTGGGTTGCTATCCAGTTTTGGTTTAGTTGCAATATATCTAGTTTGTTTTTAATCCCCTTTGTGATATGAGATCCTTGAAGGGTAAAACTGTGACTGACTTCTCCTCACCCTTCTGAAGATCTCTCTTATAGTGGGTAAGTGTTTATTGAATTAAATCAAATAAAAAGATGGTAAGAGGTTGAATTTTAAGTTTCCTCCTAAATCTGATTCACTGGTTCTTCACTGTCCATTGGAATTCCATCCAGCTCATATTCAGAGTTGAAAACCCTCAGTGAAAGCCAAACTGTAAAGAACTACCAGAGTCAGAATATTAGTGCAGCTATCAAATTTGCTTAAAATAGGTTATGAATTTTGGGCAGTAAATTATATATTAAAAATGGAATTTTCATAGTTGTTGTTTTTTTTCAGGAAACCAAATGATTGAGGAAACTAAATAATTGAGATATAGAATTGTTCACAGTAACCATGGTTGATATTTCTGGGAAGGCAGAAGTACAAAAAAACCCCAGATACTATATTAATGACAAAAATTGGTTTGAAATATTTAATCAGTAATCAATGTTTGAAATATAATATTGATAGTTTTTAAAAATTTCCCAAGGTGATCACTTATTTTTATTGTACATTTTTTTGTATATTTTATTGATTATGCTTTTACAGATGTCCTAATTTTTTTTGCTCTCCCCTACCTTGTACCCCCTTCTCTCCAGCAATCCTCCCCACTTAGTTCATGTCCATGGGTCATGTGTGTGAGTTCTTTGGCTTCTACTTCTCTTGTGCTATTCTTAACATCCCCCTTGTCTATTTTGTTCCTACCAGTTACGGTTGATAATCCCTGCACCATTTCCCTCTTTCTCTCCCTTTCCCCTCCCAGTTGATAACCCTCCAAATGATCTCCATACCTATGATTCTGTTCCTTTTCTAGTTGTTTGTTTAGTTTGTTTTTGTTTTTATTTTTTAGATTCAGTTGTTGGTAGTTGTGAATTTGTTGTCATTTTAATGTGCACAGTTTTGATCTTCTTTTTCTTAAATAAGACCCTTTAACATTTCATGTAACAATGGCTTGGTGATGATGAATTCCTTCAGCTTTACCTTGTCTGGGAAGTACTTTATCCACCCTTCCAGTCTAAATGATAGCTTTGCTGGATAGAGTAATCTTAGCTGTAGATCCTTACTTCTCATCACAATGAATACTTCTTACCAGCCCCTTCTTGCCTTTAGAATTTCTTTTGAAAATCAGCTGACAGTCTTATGGGAACTCCTTTGTAGGTAACTGTCTCCTTTTCTCTTGCTGCTTTGAAGATTCTCTCCTTACTTTTAATCTTGGATAATGTAATTATGATGTGTCTTGATGTGTGCTTCCTTGGGTCCAACTACTTTGGGACTCTCTGAGCTTCCTGGACTTCCTGGAAGTCTGTTTCCTTCACCAGATTGGGGAAGTTCTCCTTCATTATTTTTTCAAATACATTTTCAATGTCTTGCTCTTCCTCTTCTCCTTCTGGCACCCCTATGATTCAGATGTTGGAGCATTTAAAGTTGACCCAGTGGTTCCTAAGTCTCTCTTCATTTTTTTTGAATTCTTGTTTCTTCATTCTGTTCTGCTTGAATGTTTATTTCTTCCTTCTGCTCCAAATAATTGATTTGAGTCTGTTTCTTTCCCTTCACTGTTGGTTCCTTGTATATTGTTCTTTATTTTACTTTGCGTAGCCTTCACTTTTTCCGCTGTTTTGCAACCATACTCAACCATTCCTGCAAGCATCCAGATTACCAGTGTTTGAACTCTGCATCTGATAGGATGACTAACTCATTGCTTAGTTGTATTTTTTTCTGGAGTTTTGATCTGTTCTTTCATTTGGACCATATTTCTTTGTCTGGATACTCCTTTTATGTTGTAAGGGGCAGAGCCTTAGGTATTCACCAGAGCAGGGCAACCCACATTGCTGCGTTGTGGAGCTGTATATGGGGGAAGGGTCAGAGAGGGAACAGTACTGCTTACTTGGCTCTGCTCTCAGCTGGCTTTCAGTCACTTCCCCTGCTACCCACAAGCAAATTAGATCTTCTGGTGCTGACTCCCGGTTGGGCAGGTTTGTGTATGTTCTGAACGGACCCTGTGCGTCCCTCCAATGAACTCTCCTGTGAGGCTGGGAGTTTCTCCCACTGCCACAACCCCCACAGGTTTTTATAGGCAGAGGTTTTGAGGCTTTCTTTTCCCATGCTAGAACCCACCCTTGGTTTCGTGATCTGTCGCACCCCCCAGTTGTTCCTCCCATTTTATCCGCACACAGATGTGGGACTGCCCTGTCTGCCAGCCGCTGCCTCGCCTGCCCAGTCGTCTAGCTGCTGCCTTGCCGCACGTCCTCTAGCCCTGGCTGCCCCAGTCCTGCCTGCCTGGGTGAATATGTCTTCTTTAACGCCTTTGTTGTCAGACTTCCATGCAGTTCGATTTTCTGGCAGTGCTGGTGGTTTTTTGTTTTTAAATTTGTTGTTGTCCTTATTTTGGTTGTGCAAGGAGGCAAAGTGTATCCACCTGTGCCTCTAAGCTGGAAGTCTCATATTGGTGATTTTTAACTTTGATCAATTGGTTAAGGTGGTGTCTACTACCATGTTTTCCTCTGAAAAGTTACTTTTTTTTTTTTAGTTTTTAAGAAATTTGTGTTGAGATGCTTGAGATATATAAATATCCTATTTCTCCTCAAACTTTTACCCCTTGTCCATTCATTTTAGCATCCACTGATGATTTTTTTCCCTCATGTTATTCCTAATATTTATTAAGTGGCATTTCGCTGTAAGGAAGAGTTTCTCTTCTCTATCATTTTAACATTTTTTTTCTATATTTATCCATATATCTATTGATAAATATCAGTATAAACTCATGAATTCTTATTTCATTCAGTGGATTATAATTTATTACCATTTCCTTTGATACTTGAAATGTCCCTGCTTTGGTCTTTGGCCAGTGGGATTGCCTTCTAGCTGACTCACATTGTCTCATGATTCCTTTTAGTACTTACTTTCTAGCTCAAGAAGATATTCCAAGTTCATCCTGTACTTTCTATACCCCAACCCTAGGACCAGCCATTTCTGCAAGGATCCCTGATTCCTTTTAGTGGAGAATGGTATTTCAAAACCACAGTGTAGCTGCTAGCTGAGTGCTTGTTTTTATTACTTGTAGGCCTCCTCAGAGGACACAGTGGATACACACACATAATTTAATTTCATTTTAAAAGAGATATTTAAGGACTACATGTAAAAATCTTATGTGATTTATATCTGTTTCCATAGTAATATAGCCACTAGTTAGTTAACAGTTAGAATGAGAAATTATAAAACTACTTAAATGTCACCAGTATGCAGTATCATTTTAAATTTTTTATAGACTGGAATTATCAGAACAGCAGTGGTGATCAGTGAAAAGAGAGCACCTATCAACTTTCCTTCACGCTACCTGCTTTGGGCATGTTAACTTAACTTTTTCCTCAGTTAGAAAAGAGTGAAAATGTTTACTTCAGGGATTAGAAAACACATAAGAAGCACCTGCCAGGTCCTGGTCAGATAGCTCAGCTGGTTAGAGTGTCGTCCCAATGCACTGAGATTGCGGGTTCAGTCCCTGGTCAGGGCACATACATGACTCAATCAGTGAATGCCTAAATGAGCAGGTCGATGTTTGTTCCTCTCTCCCTCTTCCTCTCTTTCTCTAAAATCAATTAAAAAAACAAACAAACCCAACCTGCCACACATGGTAGTTACACAATAAAATGTTGACTTCTGATCTCCCTGTGCATTTTCCTTTTTTTCTTTCCTATTTCTCTAGTTTTTGTCACTGGTCAAATGGTTGAAAATTGCTTTATTATTAAATTATAGATATCACCTAGGGGTTTGGAAAAAATAAACTTTAATTTTTATTTCGAAATGGGGAACATACCTAACTCACTGAAGGTCACCCTTTGGCTCATTGGGCAGGATTTCTGTTTGTGATCGGACCATGTTTCTGCTCTGAGGTCAAAGGGAGTTGCTGATTGCAAATGAACCTTACACCCCAGAGCTTACGTGCATTGCACAACCATCTCTCATTAGAGCAAACTGATTACTGGTAAAATGTGAGATTTAGAGATGGAGATGTGATTAAAATGTAGGATTCTATATTCCTAAGCACTACGAATAATACAACCACTTAAAATTTTTTAAAACATCTTTATTGAGACATAGGTCATACGCCACATAATTAATCCATTCTAAGTATACATTCAGTGGTTTTTAGTATATCGCAGAGTTGTGCAATCATCACCACAATCAATTTTAGAACATTTTCATTACCCCAGAAAGATCCCCATGTACCTACTAGCAGTCACTTCCCAGCCCCTGTCCTTACAGGCTCTGGCAACCACTAATCCACTTTCTGTCTGTGGATTTGCCTATTCTGGACATTTCATTTAAATGAAATCATATAATATGTGACCTTTTGTGACTGCTGCTTTCATTTAGCACGATGTATTCAAAGTTCATCCGTGTTATAGGAATGAATGTAGTACAGGCATACCTCAGGTATTGCAGGGTTAGTTCTAGAGCTCCGCAGTAAAGTATCACAATAAAACAAGCACAGAATTCTTTGGTTTCCCAGTGCATATGAAAGTTATGTTTATACTATACTGTAGTATAATAAGTGTGTAATAATAACAATATGTCTAAAAAATAACAATGTACATGCCTTAATTAAAAATACTCTATTCTGCCCTGGCTGGTGTGGCTCAGTGGATTGAGCACTGGACTGTGAACCAAAGGGGTCGCTGGTTGGATTCCCAGTCAGGGCACATGCCTGGGTTGCGGGCCAGGTCCCCAGTTGGGGGCTCATGAGAGGCAACCACACATTGATGTTTCTCTCCCTTTTCCCTTCCCCTCTGTCTAAAAATAAACAAATAAAATATTTTTTAAAAATAAAAAATTCTGTAGTTTATTAAGTGTGCAGTAATATTATGTCTAAAAATATACATATCGTAATTAAAAAATACTTTTCTGCTAAAAGAATGCTATCATCTGAGCCTTCAGTACCTCATAATCTTTGCTAGAGTATGGTGTTGCCTCAGTGTTGATGGCTGCTGACTGATCAGGTTGGTGGTTGCTGAAGATTGGTGGCTGTGGCAGTTTCTTATAATAAGACGACAGTGAAGTTTGCCACATAGATTGATTCTACCTCTCACAAACGATTTCTCGGTAGCATGTGATGCTATTTGATAGCATTTTATCCACAGTAGAATTTCTTTCAAAATTGGAGTCAGTTCTCTCAAACCCTGCCATTACTTTATCAACTAAGTATATGAAATACTCTAAATCCTTTATTGTCATTTCAACAGTCTTCACAGCATCTTCACGAGAAGTAGATTCCATATCAAGAAACCACTTTCTTTGTTTATCCTCATCTATTAAAATTTTACCATGAGATTGTAGTATTTCAGTCACAAGCTTCAGCCTCCACATTCAATTCTAGGTTTCTTATTTCCACCTCATCTGCAGTTACTTCCTCCACTGAATTCTTGAATCCCTCAGAATCATCCGTGAGGGTTGGAATGAACTTCCCAATTCCTGTTAATGTAGATATTTTGACCTGTGTCTCTGAATCACAAATGTCCTTAATGGCATCTAGAATGGTGAATCCTTTCCAGAGGGTTTACAGTTTCCTTTGCCCAGATCTGTTAGAGGAATTACTATGCCAGCTATAACCTTACAGAAGATGAGGTCTGTCCAGAAAGTATCCGGCCATGTACTGTGAAAAAGAGACACTTATTGAAGAAGATACAAGATACAAGAAACGTTGTGCATAGGAAAATAACACCTCAGTCCCCTTCAAAATAGGCACCTTTGGACCTCACACAGTTCTCCCAGTGTCTCCTCTACAGTTCAAAACACACTGCAAAATCCTTTGTTGGAATCACAGTTTGAATCAGTCATTAGCAACTGCATCAGGATGTTCCTTCTGCTCTCAGACACAGTAGTTTTTGGAGTCCCCAGATCAGCTTCTAGTTCTCAAATGGTCAGTTGCTGATCTTTGTTAATTGCAACCCATACATGTTCAACATTCTCAGGTGTTCTGCTTGTTGCAGGCCTTCCAGAACATGGATCAGTTTCAACAGGTTCTCAATCACCTTTGAAGCATTTGTGCCATGCTTTCATTTGCACTGTGCTCATGCATAGTCCCTGAAAGCCTTCTGAATCATCTGAATAATTTCCTCAGAGGAAGGTTCAAGCTGAAAGCAAAATTTGATGCAGATTCATTGCTCCACTTGCTTAGTCATTTTGAATTTGATGGTCACACAGTCCACATGCTCACTCAGTAGTGTCTATTGCCCCCACAGACCAGTACAGGGAAGTCATCATTGTTCACACATGTGCATTCCAGTCCACTCTCCTTGGCTGCCAGGTTACATCAGTGTCACACAAACCATTCTTGTTATATTAACAATGGCTGGACTTTTTCTGGACAGACCTTGTCTTAAATAATAAGGCTTGAAAGTCATAATTGTGTCTTTATCTGTGGGCTACAGAGTGGATGTTGTGTTAGAAGGCATGAAAACATTAATTTTATTGTACATCTCCATCAAAGCTCTTGGGTGACCAGGTGTACTGTTAATGAACAGTAATACTCTGAAAGGATTTTTTTTTCCTGAGCAGTATTTCTCAACAGTGGGCTTAAAATATTCAGTAAATCATGTTGTAATCAGGTGTGCTGTCACCCAGGCTTTATTGTTCCATTTATAGAGTATAGGCAGAGTAGATGTAGCATAATTCTTAAGGGCCCTAGTATTTTCAGAATGGTAAATGAGCATTGGCTTCAACTGAAAGTCACCAGCTGCATTAACCCCTAACAGGAGAGTCAGCCTGTCCTTTGAGGCCAGGCATTGACTTCTTCTCTAGCTATGAAAGCCCTAAATAGCATCTTCTTCCGACAGAAGGCTGTTTTGTCTACATTGAAAATCTGTTGTTTCGTGCAGCCACCTTCACTAATTATCTTATTTGATTTTCTGGATAACTTGCTGTAGCTTCTATATCAGCACTTAACTGCTTCAAATTGCACAATTATGTTATGGACATGCCTTCTTGCCTTAAACCTCATGAACCAACTTCTGCTAACTTCCAGTTTTTCTTCTGCAGCTTCCTCACCTCTCTCAACCTTCACAGAAGTAAAGAGTTGGGGTCTTGCTCTTGGGTAGGCTTTGGCTTAAGGGAATATTGTAGCTGATTTGATATTCTATCCAGACCATTAAAACTTTCTCCATATCAGCAATAAGGCTATTTCACTTTCTTGTCATTTGTGTGTTCACTGGAGTAGCACTTTTAATTTCCTTCAAGAACTTTTCCTTTGCATTCACAACTTGGCTTTGTGGCACAGGTGGCCTGTCTTTCAGCCTGTTTTGACTTTTGACATGCCTTCTTTGCTAAGCTTAGTCATTTCTGGCTTTTGATTTAAAGTGAGATATGTGCATCTCTTCCTTTCACTTGAACTCTTAGAGGCCATTGTAGGGTTATTAATTGGCCTAATTTCAATATTGTCATGTCTCAGGAAATAGGAGGCCCCCAGAGAGGGAGAGAGACAGGGGAATGGCTGGTCAGTGGGATAATGAGAACGCACACAACATTTATCAATTAAGGTCACTGTCTTATATGAGTGCAGTTTATGGGGCCCCATAACAATTACAATAGTAATGTCAAAGATCACTGATTAACAGTTCACCATAATGAATATAATAATAATGAAAAAGCTTGAAATATTGTAAGAATTACTAAAATGTGACATAGAAACACGAAATGAACAAAAACTTGGAAAAGTAGTGCTGGTAGACTTGCTTGACACAGGGTTGCCACAGACCTTCAGTTTGTAAAATAAATGCAGTTATCTGTGAAGCACCATAAAGCAAAATTCAATGAAATGTGGTATGCCAGTACTTCATTCCTTTTTAAAGCTAAATATTTTATTTTATTTTTAAAAAGATTTGTTGATTTTTAGAGAGAGAGGAAAGGAGAGAGAGAGAGAGAAACAGAGAGAAACATGGATTTGTTTGTCCACTTATTTATGCATTGCTTGGTTGATTCTTATATGTCCCCTCTCCAGGGATCAAACCTGCAACCTTGGCGTGTGGGAACACCACTGTAACCAACTGAGCCACCTGGCCAGGGCAAAGCTGAATAATATTTTATTATGAGGATTCTGATTTCTCCACATCCTCACTAATACTTGTTATTATCTGCCTTTTTTATTTTTGCTTCTAGTGGGAACAAAGTGGTATCTCATTGTGGTTCTAATTTGCATTCTTCTGTGGCTACTGATGTCGAGAATCTTTTTATGTCCTTATTGGCCATTTGTATTATCTTTGGAGAAGTACCTATTCAGATCTTTTGGCCATTTTAAAATTGGATTATTTGTCTTTTTATTATTCAGTCATAATCGTTCTTTTAACAACCACTTTTTGAGAGCCTAGTGTGTGCCAGGACCTTAGTAGGTGCTTTACATGTACTTCTTTATTTAATTCTCATAAAAGCCCCAATGGTAGGTATTCTACCTTGTTTACAGATGATGAGATTCGTGATCAGAGTTAAAATAACTTAGCTAAAGAGAGTTTTAAGGGGTAGCAATGAAGATTCTAACCTCATATGAGTTGAAAGTTCCTGTTTTGTTGGCTACCCTGTGCTTCCGATCTTTGACGTCATTGAAGCAGTGCCCGTTTTCTAGGCCATAGAATGAAAATTTTCAGGAAGCATAGAGGGAATTCATACACCAAATAATTAATCTTCAAAGTCCCTTCCAATATTTTATGTACTATATTTATTTCAGGAGACTTGCATATAAACCAAGTTAAGAAGAGGTCAGAATCTAGTTTTGCTAAAAGAACTTTGTAAATAATGAAATCATGAGGAGAATCCTTCTGTAATATGAGTAATCCCTTTTCTAAGTTTGCTTAAGTTATTCAGTTTCTCTAGAACAGGGCATATATCAAATAAATTGTAAGGTATATAAACTTTTTTCCTAATCTGGATGAAAAGTGGCTAATCATCAGCTTGATGAGCTTTTCAAAACAAGCAAGATGAAGAGATATCTGTGACCTGTGGAATCTTGCCTGGATTCCGCCCTACAGAGAATCAAGATACTTTGTACACTGAAAAGTGTTCCTAGTATCAGTTGTTATTTTATCCTGTATAGTAAGGAAATGGCAAGCTCGGAGAAGGGCACAATGATGATGAAAAACTGAAGAGTCGAATTAATGAAATGAAACTGGCCTATGGAGGACTTGATTTTAGATCACTCATTCAGACTTTCGACAGAGAAGATAGTCGGAGAAGGTGACCATAGATAATTCTACTCTGAGTGGAACAGGAAAAAATGAGGATTTAGGTAAGGGAGAATTCAGTGTAATTTCTGTTCCACTTATTTACTGTTTCCTGAATACACCTATCGTGCTGAGAACGGAGGATATAAAGAATTATTTTTTTAAAAAAGATGTGGTATCTGATTTTGAGAAACCAATATTTTAATAGAGTTTTACGGGAAGGAGTTTCTTGGCCTGGATCTTGAAGGGTAAAATGGAGTTTGCTAAGACAGAAGTGTTCCAGACAGGGAGCAGCACTGGCAAAGGCATGGAAGCGTGAAGCGGCCTCCCGTGCCCTGAGAACTGCACATATTTCGGTGTGGCAGGAGCTTAGGTTCCGTGCCTAATGTTCATGATATTAATATGATTCCACTTTCAACTTCTTAGACTCCCCTTGCCCACCCTTTTGTCCTCATTCTCAGCTGATTACTTTGTTGAGAAATCGGAGGCATTAGACCCAAACTCCCTCGTCTCCCACCCCAAGGCCTATAACCCCATCTAGAGCCACAGCCATCTGATCCTGCTTCCCTTAAGTCTCCTCCTCTTCCTATCACAGGCCAGTAGATCTCATCCCCTGTCACCTTCTCAAGACTGCTCTCCCTGTATCTCCTTTCCTTGGTTCATTACCTTCATCAGGCAAACATGCTCAATATGTCAATCTTAAAACAAAAACAAAGTTTTCTTGATACTACACTGCTCTCCAAAGACCACTTCATTTCATTATTCCCCTATATCATTCACTATAATCTGACTTCCGCCTTCCACCACTCCCTTAAAATTGCTTTTGTCAAAGTCACCTGTCCTCTCGCTGTTGCCAAATCCAGCAGGTACTTGACGCAGCTCACCCCTCCCTCCAGATTCTTTCCGCCCCCTCAGCTGGTGACACCATGCTCCACCGGCTTCCCTTTGCGTCACTGGCTGCTGCTTCCCCTTTTCTCCCAGATCTCTAAATCATGGAGCTCCGAGGGGTGTTGTCCTGGGCTCTCTTTCTCTGTTTCTCTCTCAAGGTTTAAATACCTCATTATACTGAAGATGATCTTCATTTTATCTCCAGCGTGGACCTCTCTTCTGCACTCCAGACTCCCACATACAACCGTCTGCTTGTCTCAGAGACTTCTCATACTTAATGTGCCTAAAATGGAACTGGATCCTCTCCTACTCCCACTACATTCTTTTGATCAATAAATGGCACTACTATTCCTGAATCATCCTTGCCCTTTCCCTGCCTACTTAAATCTCCCTCATTCTGTCTGGCTTCTATGGACTCTATCTCCAAAAGTTATTTTGAATCCCCTTCCTTCTCTCCGTCTCCACTGGTAGCCTGCCTCCGCCGTAGTCCAGACCACCATCACTTCTTCCTTGGCCTACCCTAGCAGCCTCCTATCTCCCCCACCCCTGTTCTTGCACCCTTCTCCCCCAGTCATTCTGTATACTGTAGTGAGAATGATCACAAACTGTCTCACTTCCCAGTTTCATCGTTTCAGTGGCTTCCCAGATTTCCGACTTTGGTGTGCATGGTCTCGTCCCCGCCTGGTTCTCCCATTTCATTTCATGTCACTTCCTCCCCCGACTTGCTGTGCTCTAGTGACACTGGTTGAATTTTACTTTCTTTTAACGTATCAAACGCTTTTCTCAGGGACTCGGCAGTTTCCTCTTTGAAAGGCCAACTCCTTTTGTTTCTTTAATTGAGTCTTAGTTTAAATTCATCTGCTCAAAGATGTCATTCCTTGACTGTCCTACCTAAAGTAGGTTCTTCCTGTTTTTGTTTGCTTCCTAATACTTGTAATTATTTTGTCCGTTTACTTTCTTTTCTTCTCCACCAAAAATATGTCAACAGTGAGGAAAGGGATTGGGTCTGACTTGTTTAATGTTATACTCCTAGTACTTGGAACTGTGTTTGGCAGGTAGCAAGCACTCATTAAATATGTATGAAATGATAGAAAGAAGGAAAGGGAAGGGAAAAGAGAAATGGGTGGGGTGGGTGGACAGAGAGAAAAAAGACAGAGGAGGGACAGAAGAGGGGGGAGAGAGAGAGAGGAAGGAAGGAAAGGAGGGAGGGAGGGAGGGAGGGAAAGAGCTAGAAATGCTTACTGAGCAGCTGCTACACCCTTAACTCCTATATCCTTCTGGTTGGGGTCTCTGTCTCCATGCCAGCCACCACCAACATGCTTGCAGTATGTCAGAGGAATTACTTAACATCTAAAGGTGCCCTCATCTTCCTCAGACCCCTCAAGTTTCTGTGTGTATCTAACGGTCAGTATTTAACACTTGAGGCTCTGGAGTCCATAACAGTCATTTCTATCATTTTTCACTATGGGCCAGGATCTCTGCCAAGTGCTTTACACACTGGATTCCTTTTAATTCTGGAAAGTCATTGGCACTGTCCACCATTTTCCCTGCCTCCTCACCAGAAGTACACAGAGAAGTATGTGGCTCATAATCGTGTAGCTGGTGAGTGCAGGAAGCCCTTAGGATTCCAACCCAAGCCTTTGTGGTTATAAAGACTGTTCCTTCTGCCACATGAGATATCTTTAGTGGTTCCCTAAATATCAAACAATCAATAGGCAGATGGTTGTTAATCTGTCAACATAAGAAATGTCCAAACCTGTAGAATTTTTTAAAAGTTTATTTGATGCCCTGGCTGGTGTGGCTCAATCGATTGAGCCCTGGCCTGTGAACTGAAGGGTTGCCAGTTCGATTGCCGGTTCGATTCCCGGTCAGGGCACATGCCTGGGTTGCGTGCCAGGTCCCCAGTTGGAGGTGTGCGAGAGGCAGCTGGTCAGTGTTTCTCTCGCACATCGATGTCTCTCTTCCTTCTTTCTCCCCCTCTTTCTCTGTCTCTAAAAAGTAAATGAAATCTCTTTAAAGAAGTTTATTTGAGCCAGCACCAAGGAGCAAGATCCCAAATGCTCCAGAGAATTCAGTTTTGCAGTTTCGCTTATACACTGAAATTAAGGAGGGAGTGTAAGGAGGATTACATGAGAGTTGGGGGAAGCAAGGCAAGATTATGTGCTTCCTTGAGGGTGGTTACTAACCTACAGAAACAACGGATAGTGCTTGTTTACGGCAGAGATAAACTGTTTACTGTTAATAAAACGTCACATGCCTGGGGCATGACTACCCACCGTGACCTGCCCATTTAGGAACTTATGGTCAGATCATCCCATGAGGTTACTTTCCATAGAACCCCTTTTTTCATCCACAGATTCATGTCTAGATCACATGTAGACCATGAATCTCAAGTCCAGCCTCTGTTTATTCCATACTTTCTTATAACCCTCTTCATATCACTGCCATCTCTTGCCTGGACTGTGGCAGTGGCCTCTTAACCAGTCTCCCTGCCTCCCCACTTGCCTCCTGACAGTTCGTTTTCCAGCTGGCAGCCAGGTTTATTTTTTAAAACATATAAATTGGATTATGCTGCTTTCCAGTTTATACTCATTATACCTAAAACCCAGACTCCTAATCATGACCTATAAAGCCCCTCTTTATCTTACCCGCACGTTCCTCGGACTTTAGGTCCTTCTCTGCTCCGCTTCAGCCACACCGGTCTTCTTATACCGTTCCTTTAACTGCCAAGCTAGTTTCTGCCTCAAGCTCTTTATAAAACTGGCTTCCCCACCTAACCCTTTACATGTCTGGCTCACGGACATAATTTAAGCATCACCTTCTCAGAGAGGCCTGTCTGACCAGGCTCTCTAAAATAGAACACCCAGCACAAATAAATACACTTTCTCTATGTCCCATTAACCTGCTTTATTTTCTTTACAGTAACAATATTCTTTTTTGCTTGTTCATTGACTCTCTCCCCCACTAGCATAGAAGCTTCATGGGGGTGGGTTCTTTGAATTGCCATATTTTCAAGGGTAGTGCCTAGCACCTAGTGAGCACTTACATTTGTTGAAAAAAATGGGAAGTAAAACTTGTTTTATGGGTTTAA